>JAVJAQ010003603.1:881320-1042746 GCA_032362365.1 Zygogramma bicolorata
TACTTTTTGTTCAATATATTACTTGAAGATGGATTTATGTAACAGTTAACAACAAATAAACAGAGTTAGAAACTTTTTCTACTCCCACAATTTCAAACCGTTCAGACAGCTGTGAGGTAATAGCTCATTTTGAATACACGTGTATTCCAAATTAATAGCGGTCGTTTTCGGAATTGTTTTTTTTTTCAAAACGATGGGATGAGTAACATTTGACTTGTTAAATTTGACCTCATGACTACATTCAATGGCCCAAAAAATTGAATTGAAAATGATATTTTCAGGAATTGGAACTGTATCTAGTTATATCCCCGAAGCAAGTAATTGTTTTTCCTAACTTGCTGTCATCCAGTGTCTCGTTGATAATTGAAAATGAGGAATTACGAAGAAGTTTTTCGCTAAATCACTGCACAGGCATTGTTGGAGTAGAAAAAGTACATTACGCAACTCGAGGATAAGGCTAGTTACACTCGCAAATTGCCGCACTCGGCTACGCCTCGTGCTCACAATTTTCGCTTATGCATAACAGGCTACGTATCCTCCTCGTTACCTAATATACTATTACCTCTAGATAATAGTAGTATAGATTACCTCAAACGGTTGAGGGTTGAACTTGAGGATAGATAATCTAGTGGACTTGCGTTCGCATCTTATGTAGCTTGTTCTTTATTCTCATGTGCTGATAAGCACATGCTAATCATATGGGAGAAGTTATTCCTGAGTATATATAACAAGTATGAGCTCCAGCATATGCTGGGAAAGGGTATGGGACGTATTAATGGTATTCGGTAACATGTGTGTAATATAGTTTCTTTTCAAGTATAACACATAAAGTCAGTACTTGCTCAATTCAAAAAACTATAAAACTAAATAGTTGGTTCATATAAACTGAGTATTTGAAATGGTTATCTGGGGGACTGTTCGGAAGTGTTCCGTTAGTTCCAACCAAAGTAAAATGTGAGTTTTACATAAGAAGCGCAATACAAGACTTGGCTGACAAAAAACGGCTGCCATCAAGGAGTCTCATGACTCAAACATGTCAATTTTACAACAAATAATAAGCAACTCCTTTTCTTAATTCAGACAACCTAAACTTATGGATTTCATGTATTGTTTTTGTGTATCACCACATTTCCGCCACGGATAATAAGTATTAGTCATTATGTACATTTCGTGACAAAATATTGGTCCACATTGCGAGTCTGACAATAAACTTCTTTCATCGAAAGCCAATATACGTTCGTATTTGCCTGTTCTAATGTTCACCAATAACTATATACCACTACATGACAGTGGCTTTCAGAATGTGATTTGAAATGTATTAGCTGAAACCATTGGCAGGTATAGCGATATAAAAATAGCTAATTCCACAGAACACATATGCATTGAACATTAGAGATATCCACTAAATTATGAATTGTACATCATCCACTGAATTGTGTATAATGCACTAAACCGCCTTCAAAAATTCAAGCCAAAGCTGGACGTAATTAGCATGGTTAACCGCCATGCTAATTAGAAGATATTGAAATAAATTGAAGCAATTCATTAATTACTATTCCATTGAAATTGTGATTCTCCGTTAGTTTTATTATTATCTGAAATAGCTAGTCGAAATCTCAAAAATAAACAAATGCGTTGTATAAAGAATGGGACACCTATCAGACGAGGTAATATACGAAACCCCAATTTCATAAAAAAATTGATTGCGCCCTCTCGATGGCGAGAAGGCGCAATCAAGATTAAGCAAAAAAAGAATAACTGATTTCTCTCTTAGGGAAGACGCCTCTGATCTGTAATGGGGCAATTTGGAAAATTTGAATATGTTCAATAGTTCATTTCTGGATATTTAGCTTCAAATAATTATTTCGTTCGGACTAACGGTTTGTGTTTTCAGTATGTCTATGAAATGGTCGGAATTGCGTACGTACGATTCGACCTTTTCCGCATGTGGTTGGAGAGCGTGGGTAATGTGTCTAGCTAATTGGTGAGTTGGTGACCCTATAGAGCTCACGATAGGTCTAAGTGGTGCACCTTCTTCATGGACTTTGGGGAGACTATACAGTTTGGGGCACTTAGATGATTTTTCTCTTGGGATTAGATGTCTTTTGATATCCTCGTTAATAGGAGATTTATTGATGATCGTTTTGGTGTTTTTTTCTAGATAGGTCGTTGGGTCTCTAGCTATTTTCTTATAGGCTGGGTCCTCTAGTAGTTTCATCATTTTGGTTTCGTAGGCTATGGTGTTGAACACTACTGTTGCATTGCCCTTATCCGCTGGTAGAATGATGATGTCTCCATTATCTCGTAGAGTTTTTAGTGCCTGGTATTCATTATGAGGTATATTTCTGGTTGGTGGTTTCGCGATTTTGAGTACATGTACGATGTCCTGTTTGATTGACTCTTGCGTAACCTTGTCTTCTATTCTATTCAGGGCATATTCTACATTACTTATTATGTTTTCAAACGGTGTGCGGCCTGGTGCAAAGGCAAAGTTGAAACCTTCGGTGAGCGTCCCGGTAAAGGCCTCATCCAGATGATAGTCTGAATAATTATAGACCGCTCTGGTAGGCTCAATATTCGGTGTGTTCCTTTTTGTGTTTTGTTTCAGAATAAGATGGTTGAATTTGTTCTTCTGTTTCTCCTTTGTGATCTCAAAGTCTTTTTCTGCTCGGAAATCCGCTAATGTGTCAATGCCATAGTAGAGGGTGAATTATGTTACTCAAGACCATGTGTAGTTTGAGTAGTTGACTACCTGTTCCGTTTAGTTCTCTTCTGGTGTTATGAATATTGAGTCGTAGTAGTGCAAAACTTGTTCTCCTCATGATATTATCTGTGGCCGGGGTCTTGAGGTGGTAGTTCACTTTTACGCAGTTAGGTATGATTGTCTGGTCTCTGCAGCGTCGAAGAAAGGTGAGTTTACAGAGAAGCTTGGATCTTTTTGTTCGAAGTTTCTCGAACGTCCCTGTTTGTTGGAAAACCTTCGGGGGGTAAGGGTTGAAATGTTAGCATGAACATTCTCACGGACAAAGTATGATGAGCTGTTTTCTCGGGTTTCATTCCTTGTTCTGTTGTTATGATCCTCTGAAGGATTATTATCACGACGTTTCGGCAAAATCTTATTTGCCATCTTCTAGGTGATTTCTAGAGTTTCGATCTCCGAACTCGACTAATTCATTTGAGTTCTGCTTCTCAATATATAGGAGTGTTCATTGATGGTATCCCTGATCTGGGCCCCTCCTACTTATTTCTTCTTTGGTCCAACTGCATATTGTTATTATATATGGACAATTACATGGTAAGGTCCGACCTTGTTCTTGTTGTGTGATCTGCTTGGTTTTGTTGAGGGATAAGATGGATTTCCACGTTCTTGGTAATATTTGCGCGTCATCTCTCTTGTTCATACTACTCGGTCGTTTCTCAATTTCGAAAGCCTCTCTGATCGTTCGAGAGTAGAAGTTTTCAACGCTCGCTAGTGTTATCGTGTTCTCGAAATTTATGTTATGTCCTGTCTCCAATACGTGTTGGAAGATGTGATGACTTTTCCTTTCACTGATACCTCATGTTCATCCTTGCGTACGATGATCCGTCTGTTGGTCTGGCCGATGTAGGACTTGTTGCAGTCTCGTCATGGTACTTCGTAAACTCCCTATACATATTTCTGGTGAACCTGACAACGGACAACTTTGAAAATTTGAGGGAGCATTTGCAGATCGACATTCTCTACTCAACTAAAATACTGTCGATAACGAGGTGTTGCCACTTCTATTAGGAAGTAGTAACAACTTTGATTTTTCAAATGGAACACCACCATGTATGATTTTCGGAATCTACAGCATTGATGCGACAACTTTTCTTGATATTTCCCTATAGCTATCTTTTACCGTTTAGGAAATATGAATTGATTTAGATTTTTTTCTTCGGAATTCATGACTTCTAAAAATGCTCAAGTTAAGATATACTATCGAAATTTGGTCTGGAGTTAGGTATTACTTGGAGGCTCCTCACACATCCATTACATCAATACAGGGTAGTAAAAAATACAGTTTTTTTGTTACAGTTTGACAGTTGATTATTTCAAATGGAAATATACAAATTGAGCAAGAAAAAGTGATTTTCATGTAATCCATCGCCCGTTGTCGCCATATATAGGCAGAGGAGTAGCTGTTTCAGATGGACTTTTTCTTCCTTTTTGTGAATAAATCAAACGTCTTTCGATGATATATACGTACCTATCAACAGAGTGTTTATAATTTTTTTTGTATTTTACTTCTTTCATAGAAATTGGATTTTTTTTATTTGGAGAAGGAAAAAAGAAAAAATAGTCAAATTTCATTCTCTCCACAAAAATACCTGAGTTCCTAATGAAGATCTTGCCCTAAGTTTTAGATCAATGCAGCTTGACTGAATCCAAAAAGATGCAATGATAAATCGAAATCATTACATCATTACACCAACACCTGAATTTCTGCTAATGGTATCAAAAAAATTAACACATACTACCTGAGGTATATTTTATTTGTCATAGTTAAAAATCTACATTGGCTCGTCATGCAAAAGTATACAGTATATAATTTATTTTATTATCAGATATACACGTCACACTTAAGGAACCATTTCAAGAATCATTTATAATGATATCTTTATTATTTCACAATGAATATAATCAGTTACAATTACTCAGCACTTAGCCAGTAAAATTATAACGTTCACTTGTTTGGAAGTTTATTTTAATTCAATTTCAATATGATTACATCATTGCTTCAAAATTGGTACAGCTATACAAGAAAAATTGTAAAAATCGTTCGATCAGTCTAAAAAACGATTATTTTCATAAATGACTACAAATTTTTGAGATCAAATTATTGCACAACAGTCTATAAGTAGTTCTTAAAAAAATCACACAGTCTTTTTTAAACGAAACAAAAACAGTCCAAACTCTCAATTGGGCAAACTTATAGCAAAAATCAATCTCAGCAGTCAAAATGAGATTTTTTCATCAATTGACCAATATATAACCGTTACCCAGAATGAAATAAGGAATTGGTACAGAATTCAATATCTAAATCTTCGAAAAGCTAACTAGAAACAAATTCGACCGATATACGTTTTCTCAAAGCAGAAAAGGGTCCAAATTTTCATATTTCAAACAAAAAGCATTCATCAAAGATGCAATCAATTTCAATGTACATGAATCAGCTTGAAGTTTGAACCAAAATTCCATGAGATGAAATCGATTTCAAAATTAGTCTTAACTATAAGAAACCCACTGTTTCGAGTATTCTACAAAAATGAGATCTATAAGCATGGCACAAATATATTGGAAACAATATTTTACAAAACATTCCTAACTACCAGTATGGATTTTGATATGACAATATGCATGAGCATTACTAATGTATCAACAGAGAAGCCGCACTTTCCACTTCAAACCATTACAATTCCAAAAATGTTTCAAGCCAGAATTTATTGCATGCAATAATATATTGAAATCTTTCAATAATTTTGTTCACTGAATGCAAAGCTTAATTTTTCCTTCCTGACAACTTCACACAGAATTGTGATGGAATAATTCGATAAATAATGTGAACATGTATTCCACTGCCTGATGTCATATCTAAAACCACTGTAATAAGGTCAAACACATACTGTCAATTGGTTAACATGTGACAATATAACTGGTGCAAAGTTTATAACTTTTCCTCAAGGTCTATCTGTGATTACAACTCCAGAGGCACTGCAGTGAAAATTCCAAAAATGTCTAAGCAAAAACTCGATGAGAAAAAATCAATGAGGGGAAACTCCAGTATATCCAGGGAAATAGTTCAGCAGACAGATGTTGAATGAAACAAACAATTTCCATCCCAGCTGCACAACGGTTTCAAGTAACGTAATAAGTCAGAAGTGCAATATCGTTTCAGACGTTCCTAGACCTAAAAATTTTATTTATGCAGACTGCTATCACTATCAAATCATTGGAAAATGTTTTGATAATGATCAAAATAAGCAGCCAATATGGCCATTATATTAATCAATCGCAATATATAAAAATCTGACATTTCATGAATAACATAAATATGTAATGAAACGCCTATTCTATTATAGACCATAAGAAATGGAGTTTGACTAACTTATGGCCTAAAACTTCTCAAAATATAACTGGCCAGTACTCGATGCTGTATTTGAGAATAATAATGAATATGCTTCAACAATTTTCACCTAATAAGTTTTACAAAACCACCAAGTGTATTTCGCTACACAATATTTTCCACAAGATGGAATATAATGAAATATTTGACAGAGCAAGAGATATATGCATAAAAAATCTATTATGTAGTACATGAAACATTCATACCTGAAGAGAATCCATTACCGTATGAGAGTACTAGGTGTTTCTGATAGTGAAGAAATAAATGTGAAATCAACATTCAGCCAGTTCACACCAGAGGATTAAAGTTGTAGCGGGCGCTAAAACAACTCAAATTTGACGTTTTCCTCATATAAAAATTTTCGTAACTCTCAAATAACATCGAAGACCAATTTTAATAATAGTTATTGACATTCGAATTTAGTATATCTAAACATATCCCTCCATGAAGATCCATTGAAAAGTGGGAAAAACTAATTGAAGCGAGAATTTTTTGGAATATAAAACCTCTCATAACTTTTGAAGTGAATATTCCTTCACAAAAAACAATCAAAAGTACCACGTACGCCCCTGCAAAATGGAATGTAGTGGAAAATGTCGCATTTCTCTTTACCACTCATTAAAAGAAGCGTTTGTAAACAGAAATGATTAATATTTTATATGAAAAAAATGCGGAGTGTGACTTGTTTGAACACCCGCCACGGTTTCAATCCTACAGTCACAATTGGGAGAATTGTAATCTACATCTTTTCCAATTGTAATTCAGAAAATATAAGGTGTTATTCGGAAAATATCAATTGTAATTCAGATTAGTTGAATGTAATTCAGAAAATGTTAATTGTAATTCAGATTAGTCAAATGTAATTCAGAAAACATCATCTGTAATTCAAATTAGTCAATTGTAATTCAGATCTTGTCAAATGAAATTCAGAATTTGTCAAGTATAATCCAGAAAATAGTTGATTTTTCAGGATATTATAATTTTAAGTCAGAACTAATCGAATGTGAAACTGCAAAACCTCGTTTTGTCTGGAAAAATCATCACAGAAAAACCTTCCAGGTCGGCATGAATCCCTGCAGGTGGGGGGGATTGGTAAAATTAAAGTCGATAGTATCAGTAGTTTTTGCCAAATAAATCTACCCGAATGATAAAAATCATCTTGTACAATATTTGTCCATACGTCGTTTTTCGCAATTGACCATATAATCGGAATTAAATTTGATACTTTCTGAATTACAATTAACGAATTCTGAATAACAATCGACAAGATTTGAATAACAATTGATATTTTATGAATTACAATTGAATAATCTGAATTTCCATTGACATTTTCTGAATTACAGCTGAATATTCTGAATCAAAATTATTTTCTGATTTACAGTTTACTAATCTGAAAAGGTGTAGTGCTTTATCACGGCAATGGTTTCTTCTTGTTGAATCTTCCATATAACTCATACATACTCGAGTTATCATGCAGCTGGCTTATATAGGACTTTTTCGCGAGTTATAGGTCCTAAACGTTCATAATATAACCTCCCACCTATTTTCACATTCTGTTTATAAACGCTTATCATCACCCCAAACATGAGCCAATATTTTTTTTACAAATTACGTTACCGTTTTACAAATGATGACGACTTATCATACGTCACTCATTCCTCACCTATTACCGTTGGTTTACGAAAACAATGCTGTTACAAACTTCCTGTTACCATTCGTAGAACGGAATCTCGCCAAAAAAATCCTTTTAGTCTATGATGATTTTATATCACACAAATAAACACACTGATTCCAATAATCATGTCAATAAAATATTCATTGAGTAGCGAGGATAAGTTATGCTGGAAATTGATTAGGTTTTTTTTCTGGAAAAAACATGACCAATGATGCCTAATTATTCAACTCAAACTGATCATTAAGAATCCTTGAATTTACTAATCTCATGAACGTTTGTAAGGAGGTGACTTTCATATGTAGTCAATTTTCTAATGTTTTTTTCAGTTTGAAAACAGTACAGGATCTGTCACTGAACATTCAAACGAGTTTTGAATGCATCGGTAATTAATCCGAATAAAACCTACTTATTAAATTATTGGTTTATCCGAAACGCTTTTTTGTATTCAATTTCCTATTATATATATATATATATATATATATATATATATATATATATATATATATTTATGTATATGAAACTTATGCATGGTGAGACACGCTTAGTGGTTTGTAAACTTTTTTCAAATGATAAAACAAGATTTCTCCAATTACATGTTTTATGATGTATTATTTGCAACTTCTTGACTTGTTACATAAAACTACCAGTTGAATCCAATGTGAACAGGCCAACAAAAATTGAAAAAACAAAAACTGATCTATAAATCAAAATAGAAAGAAATTAATGTTCTCTATTCATCAATTCACGCAGCAGCCTGTTAACAAAATACATGTGGTCGTTTGTAACAATATTATATCATCATCTGTTACTCAAAATATCTTTTGAAACACGTTTTCCATACATACATACATATCTGATCAAATTTGATATGAAAAATTCGAGATTCTGCTAAAAAATAACAATCGTGTTGAATTTACATCAAATGCTGAGGGAACATTGTAGGGTTGTAAGTGCTGTCTCTATATTGGTGATTGTTCCTTATGTGGGAACTGAGATTTCCTGATTGGACAAATGCCTTGTCACAAAAGTGGCATTTGAAAGGCTTGTCATCTGTGTGTAGGCGAATGTGATTGTTCAAGTTACCCGACTGGGTAAAAGCACGATCGCAGTGGGGGCATTTGAAGGGTTTTTCACCTGTTGGCAAAAAAATTGAATTTATATGTGCTTATTAGTTGTGTATTACGGTGGTGAATACCAAAAAATACTGATGATGAAACGCTTTTTGGGAACTGTTTGAAAGTGGATGAACATTTTTTTAACTTTTTTTTTGGGTAGGTAACTCACCACAATCTGACAAAATTAATAATCAATATTGAAATATATACAAGTTAACAATAGGACAAATTTCTGATCTACAGTTACTTCTAAATGAAAAACGTCCTATCAGTCAGCAACTTCGCGGATAACGTAACTTTTACTAGCACAAAAATACAAGAATTAACATAGATAGAAATACTTAGGTTTATTGACTTTTCAGAAAATAAATCTGTTTTCAGAGCTTATAACAACTACTTGTCTTCCATAAAAATTTATGGAAAAATCTATTAAATCAAAGTATTTCTATATGTATTAGTTCTTGTATTTTTGTGAAAAGCAAATTTAAGTTATACAAGTTGCTGACTAATGGGACGTTTTTCAATTAAGAAGAATGCTAATGTAAAATGTAAGATCTTTGACAGATTTCTCCAAACACATTTATAGAATACAAGTATTTGTGATAAGTTTTGGAAACGGAAACAGATGTTTTCCGAATTTTTTTCAGATTGTGGTAGGTTACTAACCCAGAAAAACTACAAAGAAAACTGGAAATGTGACTATACACAAAAAAATATATCATATTCATTTGTGCCAATTGAAAATGTGAATGGGGAAAGAACACTTTTGCTTGATAAGTCTACTATGATTCATAAAAACATTCTGGAGAAGCTCCGCTTTTATGAAAAACTTCAATTTCTTGAACTGTCTAGTCATACTCCAATCAATTCAATAATTTACTTTTTATAAATATTGCGCATTATGTGAGTATCATGGTATTTAAGGGCAGGATGTTCCAAGTAGTTCTGAAACCACCATTTTGGCGTCAGACCTACCTGTTACGAATTTAGTTGTTCAGAAATTGTAATTGAAAGTTTTGACAACTGTAGTCTGAGAAGACAGGAATTCAATTACTCAATTGTCATATTGAAGAACTTGTGTTTCGAATGTCACCGATTTTTCGTGAAAGTGAGAGAAGCATTGAGGTTTATAACACACTACTGAGATTTTAGTTAAATCAGAAGCTATATTTATAGAATAATTGACTGACAGAGCAACGTAGACAGGCGACAGTGACAGATTTTTTGACCCAATATATATTAGTCTGCCTTGAAGGTAAAACAAATCGTAATCAGCAAAAAATATTACGAACTGCGGGGTACTTCATGTAGAACCCATATTTTTTTTTCGATTAGGTACAACAACAATTAACCTATAACTTTTTATTTCAAAACTTTAAGATAAAGTCTGTTATTTTCACACCACATTTGTATATTTTCTATTTGTCTCTATAGTAATAATTCACAATCCTCTATTGTTTTACTGCTAAATATATTTTCGATCCATCAGCAAAGAATAATTCATTACAACATATATGATCAATTCGGTCATTTATGAATAACAAAAACAAAATTGGTTCTCGATTTTATCCCTGAGGTATTCCAGATGATGCATAAAGAATCAAAACCATTGTATGATACGAACTGTTCAGACTGAAATATTTACGATTTGATCGAGTCTATCGAAAGCCTTGGCAAAGTCAGTGTATATGACATCAATTTGACCACGATTGTCCAATACTTCACTTACTTCTTGTGTTGAAACAGTTATTTTCAAAATATGTTATAAGAATTCTCCCATTGACAGCTGCTTAACTACCATCAACAATTCCTCAACATCACGAGAAATTGATGTCTGGAGTATTGCTCGAACTTCACTTCTCTTTTACCTGTATTAAGTATATGATTTTTTCCATTTTCAAAGTAATTTGTTTCTTTGTTGTTTCAAAATAGTGTATAGGTTCAGTTTTAATTTTGTTTGTGTACAAAAACTGGTGCATGTCATAAGACATAGTCTGTTTGTTATCAGTATAAATAAATAAATGGATAAAAAAATAAAAAGTTTGTTAATGGTGGATATATTGGACAAGAAACCATGTTGATAGGGGGATATGATTTTACGAACTGAGCATTATAACTTATAATTTCAAGAAGTTTAACAACGTTCGATAGAACAGATATAGGACGATCATTCTAAATATCAGATGGACCTCCAGACGATTAGAACACATGCGATATTTTTCACAAATCAGGGAAAGTGTAGCAAGTTTGAAAATTATAAGTAGAGGATAAACAAAAGCATTGTTGCAATCTTTTGTCGTTCTCGGTAGTGTAGTGGTTAACACATTCGCCTTTCAAGCGGAAGACCGGGGTTCGAATCCCTGCCTGGTCACCGTGCTGGGTAATCGCACGTTAAAAGGTAAGGCCTCGTTGATCCCTTGCTCGCACAAGTTTCAACTTCTAAGGGTTAATATTCGTCCGTGGTTAACGGAAACGAACAATTTTAGAACAATTATTTTATTACTACAAATTGGCAGGACCAGGGGCTTGTTTCAAGAACGTACAAGTCTTGTAATTACAAGAGAAACACAAAGAAAGACGATGATGAACAATTGTTTTTTACCTGTACCTGCATTGTCTGTCTCTTGTAGCTACAAGACATGTAATTTCATGAAACAGGCCCCTGAAGTGAACTTGTACTTCGTTTTACTTGAAGCAATCAAGATTTCCAGTTCAATAATATTTTTAAAATAAATATGATTGTAATAACATGTTTTTTTGTTGACAAGGATCGAAACTTTTCGCATTCAGTGCTGTGGATAAAAAAAACTGCAAGAAGAAAGGCAAAGGTATTGACAATTTCACCAAAAGAGTTATCAAAGAAATTATTTTATTTCATTCTGCCAGAAATACGGATGGTTCTGATCTTGGACTGTACATACGACCATAATAATTGGGGATTAGATAATGCAGCTTCCTGAAATGTGTTTGATTTTAGATACTTATCATATGCTGCGCATAGAGTGTGTTCCAACAAACGCAAATTCTGGGATTTACACGACGTACCAATCAATTAATTTTTTTGCAGATTTGCCGCAGAGCACAGATTTGTTTGCTGATTTTTTCAGCTCGAGTATTTCCTTTTTCAAAGGCAGACTATAAAAAAAATTAGACCAAAAAATTTGTTGCTGTTGCCTAGTCTAACAAGGCAGGAACATCTTGCCATTGTATCAAGTATATTGCTTTTACTTTTCAAATTCAATGTCAACCTGAAAACCAATCATGAGTTTTGGTTTAACTTCAACTATAATTATGCATGTAAGAACTTTCTATTTATAGACTTTCAATGCAACTTTATTTTCTCTGATGTTATCGGTTGATACTTGATGGAAATCAATAATGTAATTACCAAACACTTTATTGTCTCATTTTCTCCAAACAGTATAAAAAAAAATCATCTTTCGAACAATCTGTTCAGGCCAGTCTCAAATTACCTACACAGTAGGTTTCCGCTGGCACCTGTCAGAAAACAACTACTCCCCTGGCTAATACCACGAAGGGCATTGAATTATATCCGACCGGTGCCAGTGCAGGTTTCTTCACAGAAGTAAATCCTGCATTTGCTTTCGTCGATACAAATGAAGGAATTGATTTTCATTTATAGGAACGGACACACTTGCAGACAGGTTTCGGGCTATTTGGCCACTGATCATTGCCCACTGACTATGTCAAATGTTTTTAGTATAAAAAAACATTACGTGTGCAAATGCATTGTTGAAGAAGTGTCACATGAAAGGCTTGTCATCTGTATGAAGCCGAATGTGTTTGTTCAAGTCACTTGACTGAGTAAAAGCAAGATCGGAGAGGGAGCATTGGAAGAGTATTTCCCTGTAGGCAAGAGATGAGACTGGTTCAATTTCAATGTGCACTTCTTAAGAATCTATTGTATAATGAAAAACGTCTAACAGTTTTGTCAACTATCTAGTGAAAATCACACAAAGTATTTTTTATTCACATTATGTTTGCTTCAACAATTCTTGTAATTTCGGTGGGAAAACAGCACCCAAACAATTCACTTATTCATTGTTGACTCAACTGAAACTGCAAAAACAGTATATCTTACCTGTATGTACACGCATATGATTAACTAAATTACAACTTTGCGAGAAAGACTTCTGGCAAATTTCACACGTATACGGCTTATCTCCTGTATGAGTTCTCATGTGAATGGCAAGATTGCTATGGGTGTTGAAGGTTTTCTGACACAACGTACAATAAAGTCGATCTTCAGGTTCACGTTTCACCATTTCATGTTTCAGCAGATGCGTTCGCATTCTTCTAAAAAATTTCTTGCATATTGGACACTTTTCCAGGGGACTTGATTTCCTTCTTGCATAAGTTTCTTCTGCTCTCATTGCTTCATCTTTTGATATCAGGCGAACTTTTTCTCTGGGAGACCTAGAAAATTTTATAAAAACTACTCTTTGAATAAGGTTAATACTATTGGTCAATGCTTCCAGTCCCTTTTTGTTTGGAGTTATATTTTTTCAATACCAACATAATACTCTTATCATTGAAATGGATAACTTGCAAGTGAAATTTAAAATTATTCAAAAGATATAGGTATTACTTGGGATACTAATAGAATGAATGATATAACCAAATATAACCCCAAATTAGGAAAAAATTAAATATCTGGAGGATGATAAAAAATGAGTGGAATCCAACCTAGTTATGCTCTGAACTTTAGAGGTATTGTCATCTTGGGAAGGAGAGTATTCTCTTTCGAAAAGTCTTATTTTAATTTGGGGCCTCTTTTTCTTGACTGGTATAATAGATATTTCTGGGCCAATAGAATTTATCAGTTCAACATTCCCAGGGTCTTCTGTCATGAGAGGGTCAACATCACCATTTGTATATTTCTCCTGGAAAAATAAACGCTGATTTTCAGGTGCACAAGGTAACAGATCAATAGTCCTTTCCAGCTGTGGTTTCGAGTAGTAAAATGAAAAATTGCCATAAAATTTTATGTCAGTTATAAAATATGTGGAGATCACAGATAATCAATAATACTACATTTATATTTTGTTGAATTTGTTACTATAAGCTTTATTAATTTGCGTTGTAAGAAGTTACCTGTTCACAAATTTCTTCATCATTAATTATCACCATAGGTTCAATTGTTGTATGAAAATCATCACTGTCATCTCTATCCATATTTCATCAATATCTACAAAAAATACATTTCATATTGCACTCCATCAAAGCACTTATTTTATATACCTAATTGAAATGTTTAAATATTTTTATTTTTGCAGCTGTCAAAATGCAATAAAATAAACAAAACAATCATAATTAATATTCTCCTTAATTTGAATGAATTACCTGGAAGTTCTTGGGCACACCAGTTCGGTAATTTTTATCGAAAACCGTATAAATAAAACGTGACCATATCATTCATAGCCATATCCCAAACAAGCAAACTACATCAAATCAACAAACGACCCTTCAAAAAATGTACAAAAAGTGCGCTTCTGATATCTTTCTGTCGAACTTGAGCCGTTCTCTTTTATCGATCTATCGTATAGAACATAGAACGAGAACACATGCGAAAATGTCCAAGATTTTGATGTTTTGTGGATGCCAAAAAAACCTTGAAATCATCTCAATGTATTTCAGAAGCTCGTCCTCTATAATATTCGTTAAACTCAGTTTTTGGATTTGTTAAATTTGTGTTTATATGTACTACAACGCTACAGCCGTTATGTACTAGATTACCAAGTTAAAAGCACAAATGTTTTCGTTTATATACCACTGTAACGCGCGTGTTCGTCCCACAGAACTCATAATTATAACTAGAATTCTAGAATGCGTTATGCGTTTCAAATTTGGCGGATGGACAAATCATGTATAACCTGCAACACTGTAAATGTCCTCTTCACAGTAGCGGCGCAAAATATAACGTGCGTAACTTGGGGATGGGCAATGG
The DNA here is from genome assembly GCA_032362365.1 of Zygogramma bicolorata. Lineage (NCBI taxonomy): Eukaryota > Metazoa > Arthropoda > Insecta > Coleoptera > Chrysomelidae > Zygogramma > Zygogramma bicolorata. The sequence goes on from JAVJAQ010003603.1 coordinate 896,225, forward strand.
GTTGGTTTTATAAAACTGGAAATTTCAGTTTCAAATGGAACATCAGAACAGTAAAAATATCGTTTTATCCATAGACGTTTTATAATAAAAAATCCTTGAATAGAAGATACGAAATGAGATCTTGATTCACACCAAAAAGTTATTCCTATATCCTACTACTAAAATGAAAATTACATTGAAAACATGTTTTTTTTTAAGTTGAAGGACGCCAGACCGGGTCAAGACCACTTTTACCAAATCTAATGATATAAGCTTCAGTATCAATTGAATCTTATTGAAAAATGAACATGTTCAGTGCGGATTTTGATTTTGTAATGCTGTGGTTTGAGGCCACTCCAAATGTAGACCACTTCCTAATCTACGAAACCACTCTCTGAAAGCTGAAATCTGAAAACGTTTTCTTTATTTTAGAGACACTTTCAACAGGTTTTTCAAGAACTCATTTATAGAAAGTAACGTTTTCTTTTTTCTTCCCCTTTCTCCAGGAATTACCACAATCCTTAACAAAACACTTCATCGTATCGAACGGGTAATGTACACAATATTACCAATATACCTATAACTCTTGTCTATGCACAATATAATCGATGAATAATAAATATCCAATATTTATATTCACTATCGTCACAGCGTCCAATATCCAAATCAGAAAGAAATAAAACTGACAACGCCGCTCTATTTACAAACAAACTAGTAATCTTAACAGACATACATCCTAGATATCTCTCATTTCCTCTTGAAATTACAAGGAATGACGTATGTGTTTACTTGGTGCAAGTTGTCCCCTTTGCGAATGCCCATGATTTGTCAAGCTTACGTTAGTCGATACATGAAACGCATTCTAGTTATAATTATGAGTTCTGCGGTTCGTCCATCTGCCATTATTGCTTTGTGTGCAATGGCGACCACTGCTACTTTATTCATTTTTGATATCAACCACTTTTCAGGTTTATTTTCTGTTGATAAACGGATCTATCATTGATATTCTAGGTCTGAAACACGAGCTGCAATCAAGGGGAACCTTCGATAACCCAGCTAGTCTATTGGTCGCAGTGCGAAATGTTCGACAACAGATAGTTAAAGTATATAATAAGGATTTTCTTTCATTTTATGAACGATAAATCCTCAAAACAGGTCCGCAGAAGAGGACATGGAACTTATGTGTACATATATAATTATATAGTCGTAATTCTGTATGGCCATTTTATAATAGATACGGTTAAATGTTATGAAGTGAACTTTTTACTTGCTTCAAAATTTAACATTTGTGGTTATAGAATTACCACTTATATGTGGTCATTTTCACTTACGTTCATGTATGGTACAGATGAAGGTATGTATGCAATGCAGTACTATGTACTATTTACCGCAAATATTTTGTATGTTGTTGAAATAAACAATATTATTATAGAATCTTCTTGATGGCGAGGTTTGGAGTGTTCAGGCCACTTCAGAGAAGGAACCATCCCAGAAGCCTGGTAATCAGGGCACCTCTGCAAAGAGACAAACTCCAGTACGATTCATTATCAGCTGCACAAACTCTTACCGCAATTCTTCAACAATCACCCAGCGAATAGTCCTGCCGTAGAATCCCTGGCAAACAGTCGGAAGACTGTTTACAGATCCTAATTTTTTTATCTATTTAGATTTCCCTTAGCTGAACACTATTACTATTTCAACTTTCAACTGTAGAGAAACCCACAAATACTCACAGTGCTATCGGGTCGGTTGGTGATCTCACCTACCAAGATTGGTATCTAGGCAATTAACAATAATTGTCTATCACACCGAGCCGCTCAGAAAAATTCTGTCCCGATCGCGGTCCGAATCAGCATTGAAGTTGCCAAGTTGAATGAAATGATAGCGCCTCAGACCACTCAGCCAGACCAACTACTCTTGGATTGAGAAGTTCATTAATGTTATGAGTCTCAATAAGGCAGCAAAAAAAGGGATTGGTAGGTAGTAGTGGAATTTAAAGATTTCTGTTGAGAACTGATTGGGTCTTTTTTGGCACAACATACAACTTTACAACTCCCTTCATGTAGCTTTCTGAAGAAGTTGGGAAATACAAACGTTGATGGAGGATATGTATACAGTACAGCGACTGTGTTCAAGACACATATGCCCTGCTAGAAATCTTTAGATATGGAGATGAGTCTCTGAATTACGAAGGCTTACTCTGTTGGTGGACGATGGGAGCATACATCTTGAACTTGGGTGTTATCTATATCAAATGATCCACTAAAAACCGTATATTAAGCAATACATTATTCATTGACAGTGGACAATAAAATACATCATTATCGTACATGAATATCACATGAAGGGTGTAAAATATCTAAAGCCAAGTTGGTGAGAGCCATATTGTGACATCCCCCAAAAAATATCCAAGACAAACATTAGAAAAATACAAGTACTTACTTACTGACAGACAGAATTCTCCACCAAATTTTCCTTTCAGACTAGGAAACTACGTCGTGCATTGTCAAGTAAATGAAAATATCGGTATTATACTGTAGATGGCGTAACAAAAACGTTTCAAATCGTTTTTACACAGGCATTGACTAACTGTATATCTCTATAAACAATGGTAATAGGCATTCCAGATACTTGTCAAAAGGGTCAAATGTATCAATATTGTGGCATCCGCCCCTCAGAAACTTTCCTTTGTTTTTTCAAAAGAGTATGACTTCCATGGTAAAACTGCTATTTGCCCCCCAGACATCACGTGATGATCTGGAATGCCTAATTTGGTGAACGATTTTTATCGTTCTTGTATTTTTTCACTTTATATGTGAATGTTAATCATGAATTGTACTTGAAAATATATATATATATCAATTTGAATTTAATCATATTACGAAATTTCAAAATAGCATCGTAGCGTCACTTCGACCAAAACCAACTAAATTTCACCAATTTGATATTGATTGATAGTCTCAGACAGAGGGCGTACCGCTTATCCTGAAATTTCAATAGGGAAGAATATCGACCGATGAGGGCGCTGGTGGTGGTTAAACTCTATCCACCATTTTGAAATAGTTACCTTGTTTACATTTGTGAAATTACGCGCCAAACTGAAATCCAGTCATCAGTTGCCCTCGCTAGATAAGATTTTGGTGGTTTTTTGCTATATTTTCATTGTACGAAATTTTTCCCGTGAAGGTTAATATAACTGTGTTCATGATGCTTTGAATAGCCGCACAATACTATTCATTGGAGGTGAAAATAGATGCATTGTGTTTCAAATTCTAATAATATTTGTTCAAGGACATTTTTTAGTTTTAGTGTAGTGTTAGTAAACCAAAGAGGCTTTTATTACATGGATGATGAAATACGCCATAACTTCGCCAAAAAATAGATAAACGGACTCACCAGGTAACAAGAAATCATCTCTCTTGAAATGCAAGTAACACACTAAAGCCGCTCTAGGTGGTGATTTATGCAGTTTCAGTTTAATTTTCCAAGCCTTGTACCTGTCTATTTTCTCTTGCAATACACTTTCCGTAATGTTTCCCACCAAAGATGTATATCTCTTTGGAAACGTGTGGAAAGACAACTTTGTATTTCGGTTCCTAGAGTTGCGATAACTTGGCACCAAACACTTTATACGGCTCAATGAGCGATCTGCATCCATGATTGTTTGATATTATTTATCAAAAAAAACACAACTTTAGATGAGATTTCCTAAATAAACACCAAAGAACTCAATAAATTCACACACATAAAATGGAAGCCGTTTGTTTGTGAAGTTATAGCAGTGCGTTATATTTCCGCCAGACGTCGCATAAAATTATGATATTCCCAATAGAACAGATCAATATGTATTCGAGTTTCGTACATTATTATTCGATACTCACGCATTTGAATATTCACAGATTGATTCCATGTACCAATTTGTAAATGTTATAAAATCCTGTTACGAATTTTTTGATTGACATTTTCGAAATTTTCGCAAAATTTGCAAAGAAAATGCAAATATCATTTGCATTATGATCCGCTGTGTGAATTTTGTTTTATCCATTTCAAAATTCTGGTGATAAATGAAAGTTCACTTATAATTCTCATTACAAAATTAGAAATTTAAAAATGAAGTTGCACTATTATGATAGAAACAACGGACTCTTTTCATTTTTTATTATTCAATGTTGGTATAAATGAATTCGAAATATGGCAACATATAATATTTTCTGTTGGCTACTTTGATATCAACTGAATAAAATTTATTCGGCTTTGTTGGTAGCTTTGGTCTTGTTACTTCTTTTCGCTTGAAGTTATAGAATCGTCAACATGGGTGAGTGTTGCATTGAGTGTATATTTTTGGGATTTGGTGAATAGATTCGAGTTATTAAGTGATAAAATAGTCTGTGTTGTTCGTTTCAATTTGTGTAATATTGGTGAATACATACAAATATTAATAGCTTCTCTGTTTTGAGACTTAGTTCGTTGCTAATTTGCAGCAACGCCTATGCAAAGTGTGCCACTCAAATTTTATCTTCTATCATCCTCAAATCAGACTATACTAAAATTCGTTTTTTCACTAATCATGGTTGCAAAATTTTTCGACAATTTTATCGTGAGTGTTATTTTAGAACTTTATTAACAAAAATTAATTGCTACAGGCAAACCCCGTGGATTGAGGACTGCAAGAAAGCATGTGAACCATCGCAGAGATCAAAGATGGGCCGACAAAGACTACAAAAAGGCTCATCTAGGTACCCGGTGGAAGGCTAATCCCTTCGGAGGAGCTTCCCACGCTAATGGAATTGTACTTGAAAAAGTGTAAGTTTATACCAGGTTCATTGCTAGGTTAAGTTAGGCATTTTGAGACTGTCCAAGCCGTATTTATGGGCCATGGGCAATGATTTTTAAAATGCTATATCATGTGCGCTCTGAACCATTGGGTAGATTAATTGATGGTCTATACGCTCTGATATGTGCGCTACAGTTTATATTTTTCAGCTCCAGAAAAGTGCTAGCAATCTTTTGCGCAGGATTTCCTCGTGAATGGGTTTGTTTGATTTCCAATCACAGGAAAATTCTGTGCGAAATGTTGTTTTGAGTCTGCAATGGCAGGTTTGTTGTTGTTTACCATTACAGAAGTGATTTCATTAGATATTTTACATTTTAAATTGTTTGATTTGAACCTGGTAAATCAACTACTCTAAATGATATGTATTTTTCTTTTATATTTTTTCATATATAACAGGTTCATTCATAGTAATGGGGGATTCAAGCAAGCCAACTGAACTCATAAAGTCTTCCTAAGCAAAAGATAAAACATGGGAATATCAAAGTCAAGTTGAGAACTTGTTTGAATGGCCTTATTCAATCCGGGTGAATTATTTTCCTGAGTAATTAATGAATTTAATGTGAAGAACGTAGTTGAATAAATAGAATGAAGAAAATCTAAGGAATGCAAAATTCAAAAGTTTCTTGTCCAAGGTATGAGCAAGTTATTGAATTAATTGAGAATTTCTTACTTCATCCAATTGTGTATGCTCTGAATCGACTAATAGATAAATATTTGTATTCACTGATCACATTGAAATCTCACCCTAGCCCCCTTGCTTCATTTCAAATGCTATGAACATTTTTTACCTTTGTAGAATATACAGAAAATAATATGACGTCATGAGTTTTTCATTATTTTGAACTAAGTTAACCCCTTAACCATATAGATGTGTTAGTGAAGTTTTTGTTTTAGAGGAGTTGAAGCTAAACAACCCAATTCTGCTATTCGAAAGTGTGTCAGGGTTCAACTTATCAAGAATGGTAAGAAAATCACAGCATTCGTACCCAGAGATGGTTGTCTGAACCACATTGAAGAAAATGACGAAGTCTTAGTGGCAGGTTTTGGTCGTAAAGGTCATGCTGTAGGTGATATTCCCGGAGTAAGATTCAAGGTGAGTAATTTTCTTCCGATTGTATTTGGAAAACAGTTCAAAACAAATTTTTTTAATAAAGAAATGATCCTTATAATGCGATTTTTGAGATGTGCAAATTTGAACACGTCAGTCATTATGAGGACTAATGTATCGAATTCTATCAAATCTTAATAACGTTTGCAATATTTTGGTTGTATGTTTAGGCCTTGATAATTGCTAAAATATTGCAGTTGTCAACGCAGACTTCCCACGGCATCTTATTCATGCAAGAAATGCCATGAATCTGTCAGTTTGCATTGACAATATTAACGAATCACACTAAATGTTACCAAGATAAATATATACATTATCACAACTTTATTTGTAATGTTTGCTATTGTAATGAAATTTTCTTGAGTTTCTTGGAAGAAATATTCAATATTACTCTTTCACAACCGTGCCACCACAGATGTTAGTATTGTATGTTTCTTTCTTCACTTCCTGCTTCCGAATCACTCCTATTTAATATGACAATCATATGTTAATTAGGGAAAAAGAATTTGTTCCAGTTGAATGCAGACAGATATATTTGAAAATTTGTTTTATTTTGTGATGAAGATAAATAGAGCCAATCCTATGAAAATTATGTGATTCATTCTATTTTTGTCTGAATTTTCCTAACTGATGATTTTGTTAATTCCATTGAAATTTGTGATGTAATATGTCTTCTTTTCTTTCCAGGTCGTCAAAGTAGCGAATGTTTCCCTTTTAGCTTTATATAAGGAAAAGAGGGAGAGGCCACGATCATAATTTATAATAAATTGTTATTTTTTTATCTCTTGATGCTTGCCTTTGAATAAAAAGCAGGTCCAAAGTTGTTTAGTTCTTTATTTTCTTTTGTTCAAACTGTATAAACCAATGAAAGAAGTTGTTGCAATATAAGTTAAAAATGAGTACAATGGGATTGCTTTAATCACCAGGTAGTATTGAATTATAAATGATTTTGACGCTAATAAAAATAATAAGCAGGTGGATATAATATTGTGTAACTATATATTTTTCTTGAATTGTTCAAAATTTCTATGTGCTTGTTCTAACCCTACCTAACCCACACTTTTCTTTCTGATTATGATTGTTGGGGTCAAATCATTTATAACTTTGGTACGGTAGGAAAGTAACAAATACCACCAGATGCTAGCCGATAATTATTGACTGGTCACCTGAAAGACTAATAATTACTGTTTACATTTGGAGCAAATCAATTGAAAAATGACCATCCAATATTTGGACACTGGCCATCATTCTCAGGAAAATGACAGCGGAGGTTTTGGACTGCACAACCACAGTAAAGGATAACCAGTAGTTTCAGTTTCGGTCGGTCCCTTTGATGTTCGTGTCCCACAGTTTCGTTTTTTTTAGACGAGTGCGCATCCTGCAGTTTCACGCCCGGAGTGGATAAGCCACGCCCCCCAACGTTTTCATGAGAAATACACTGCACGCCGCTTGCAAACTTGATATAAACTGCTCTGCAAAACTGCGAAAATTTGAGGAATCCAGCTCGTGATTTCAACTCCTGATAATAATAATGTGCGCTATTAATTTCGGTTCACTGTTCGCAAATCTGAAGTTGAAACACAGCGTACTCAACTTTTTTCGGAAATTACCATTCGAATATCCAATATCACTTCACAATTATTTGATGTTTATATGAATATAGCATACACAAAAAAAGAGTGTAATTTATAATTTATTTTAAATTTTCGAGAGTTTGTATGTCTCAGGAAAAACTTAGTATACGATGTTTTATTTGTTTGACTGAATTTTTTTAAAGGATTGCTTATAACAAGAGTGGTAATTTATAATTTTCCACTGCTTATTGGTTCTCTGTACTTTCCGCACGGTTGTCAATGAGCAGTCAAATCCGTGAAATCTGAAGATTTACAGATGTAATTACTAATTTCTCTTCCTTATTGATATAAGTCACACAAAAACTGAACTGAAAGTTTGAAGCAGATCGGCTAAGCTGTTCGATTTTCAAAAATAAAAGAAAACACGTCCAGAATGAGATTTATTTGAGAAAGGTACCGACAATAAAATTTTCGGAAGGTTTGAAATCGTGTCTGAAAGAATTATTTTGTTAATAAATAGATTCGAAATTCTTATGTTCTATTCATTACCTGAAAGAATGACCGAATGCCAATTTTATATTTGTCAAAGACAGAGAGTTCACTCCTTAAACGACATTAACTTTAGGAAAATACCAAAATTCTTCAGAACTTGTGATAAAAAAAATGATTGAAAAATATGGAGTTTTCATCACAAAAACGTCGAACGAGCATTCGACACTAAAAAGCAAATATATACTGCTGCAACAGTGGAGTTCATTCCCATAGGGTATGCAAGCTTTCATACACATATTTGAGAAACGGATTGCATAGCCAAATATCAAACATATAATAAACAAAACATGAATACAGTTGCATTTTTGCATTGTTGTGAAATGAAAACATGGTTTCAGCGTAAGTACTAACTTATCGACGTTTTTTTCAAATAAACGATAATTATCGTTATCTCTTTATTTCAACATGAAAGTTATTGTAAATTCATTTGAACTTTTTATAGAAACAATATCAATACAGACTGTCTAAAGCGAAATGTAGGATTAGTCAGGCAACTCAATATACACGATCTGATGTTCACATAATTAATAATAACTTTTATTTCCCAAGAAACTCACAAAGTTTATAGAAGGGAAAAAAATAACTCTAAGAAGATTATACACCGAAGGGGAAAAAAAGGCCAATGAAATCAGACTCTTTCATTGTAGGAAATGAAAAAAATTATGGTAATAAAAAAATAAATGAAAAATTGGCAATTATCTATTTAATTAAATGTTTTTTTAAGTTGGCTTTGAAACGGAGTTTTCAGTATTTCTTTATTGCAACTAGTAATCTATCATACAAAATGATTTCTGTGTGATAAATTGTCTGTCGTCCTATGTTAGATTTGAATTTCATCGTTGATATTTAATAAAATAGGTGGTCATAGGAATAATATATGTGCAAAAGCAAATTACACTTTCATTTTGAGAATTGGATTATCTGGATTTGAAGTGGAAGTAAAAATGTTAGTGCATAAAATGTTCTATTGTACATTGTAGGTTTATCCTTCATAGTGAAGTTGAAGCCAAAATTACTATTGCATAAATCCACCTTAAGAATAGTCAGAAACTAATTTGCAAGATCAGCAGTTGATGTATGTCATTGAATAAGTTTATAAAATGAATTCTTGAGAGTTTTATTCACTTTTTTTATTTCATTTCATTACATGGCAAATCATATAATTTTTGTGTATAAAACTGGTGCATGTTATTAGATCTAGTCTGTTTGTTATCAGTATAAATAAATAAATAAAATAATACAATATATGTATATTGTTGAGAAAACATGTTAACATACCTGTTTCTGATATTTTCAAAATTGAAAATAAGTTTTGTTAACATAAGCAAAACTAAAGAACGAAAAAATATGATACAAATTCAAACATTAATCAATGCTGAATAATTTCAACAGGAACGATTGAAATATCCTAATTTCAGATTTAAGAATACATCCTTTTGAAGAAATATGAAGCAAAATACATTAGGTAATCTTCTGAACATAAGTTTTTAAGCCACCCAATTACTTTTCAGAGTACAAACAGAAAACATGCTAATGAAGAAACTAGATAATTTACATTAAGTTGATGAAATTGCACAAACTACATACAGTTAATTTCAATACAATTAGAGAAGTTTTCATATATATTACTACCTACTTCATGGTATATTAGGGGTTATTTAAAGAAATAAGAATGCATCAAATTAGACTAGGTATACCAACAATAAAGGACATTAAAATGAAAATGATTTTTCAGAATGGAAGAAATAGATGAAATATTTCATCACTTTTGATATTATAAAACAGATTAGATTTGATCGACATTTCGTACATGCATAAAATACAATGTCTGTTCTTCTCAAGAAACATTTCCACCTTGATTTTCAATGTGGAAAATATAAAATCGTTAAAACCAATTTCGTGTGACTCTAAATAATGTTGATTTGCTAGACAGGCAAAAAATTCCTGATAAATACTTATAAACTTAGGGCCTAGGAAATATATTGTTAATGCGAACTTCTTATAATCATTGGAGTACCATGAACCTTTTTTAGATTTACTAATATGTTCAATTTGAGCTTTCAAAAAAGTTGCTAAAGATGGTGAACAATATTGCTTCACAAATTCCACAACTTCTTCGCCCGAAATGTTTCTGTTGGCAGGGTTAATCCGATCTGTAGAGTTCCTCCTAAGATGTCTTATTCTATTTCTCAGGTGGATTTTTCTTGGCGTATTCTTGGATAGAGACGTTGAGGTCTGTGTGCCTATGTCTGAAAAATAAAACTGTTGGAGAATCTATATATAAGAAAAGAGATGAAGGTAAATCTACACCAATAAATTGGGATCAGAAGAAATAAATTTCAAAATACTTTCGTCCGAAATAAATTAAATTTGTACTTCTAAATCTACCTCTATTTTTAATATTCTCTGAATAAAATGATAAATTTTCTTGTTGGCATGTAAAACTATCTCAGATAAGTCAAAAGAACATGTTACTAAGAATGGGTATGCAAAAATTAATTTTTTTGCTAACAATTCAGAGCACTCTATTCAATGGTTTATCAGCTTGAATAGGACTCAACATGTGAAATATTTTTTTTTCATGTTCAAGTGACAAAAATGATATACTGTTTCATTATAAATTGATGTTGTATCCTTGACTGGGGTAGGTACAATCAACAATGTTGATGCACCTTTTTTTAATATCATCAGGAACTGAACTTCAAAATGATTATATTTCAAGCAAAGTATTCACTAGTAGTTCATGACAGAAATGATGTTTATGAAAGGTTCAACCAGAAAGTGGAGCACTACTTCTATAATACTCAATAATAAAGTCAATACATTTTTTTAAGATTGAAACTTTTTCAGAGATCAATTACCCCAACACCAAACTGATATTATTTGCACTCGACGCCCGTTCTGTTTACAAGGTTAGCATCGTCAGAATTTTTTTTCTGAATATGCTAACCTTGTTAGCGAAACACGCTTCGAGTGCAAATAATATCAGTTTGGTGTTAGGGTACACGATCTCTGAAAAGAAATTGGACTGAAAACACCTATAAAAAACATACCTTCTGCATTACGTTCTGTATCACTGTTACTTGAGGTGTCCTTTATATTGTCTTCATCATCATCACAACTGATACTAAGACAAGTCTCCCAATTCATAGACACATCACAGTTGGGTTCTTGGCTTGTACTTGGAAGCGACATATCAGAAGCTTCATTTTGAACAGAACTGGAACTTGAAAGAGGTACTGTTTTCAGATCAATTTCTGTTTGGAGAATATCGGAAGTTCCCGGGATATTCACTGAAAAAAAATCATACATCAAAAATATGCAGAATTCTACATGATACCAACGCAAATGACACTTTCCATCTATAAAATGCAGGATTTAGATTACACATCATGGAGAGTTTATGGCCAAATGAGCAAAGGCGCTTGATTTGTGTTTGATTCACTTTTCTCACTGCTAGTTCATGCCCAAGCCACAACAGAAAATTTTCAGGCTGACCCTATGTGATAAGCAATTGTTGGTTGCCTAGATATCAATCCTAGTAGATGAGGTCTATTTATTCTCAACACTGTAAATTTTCTCTGTTCCTTATTTGAGTGTTCGACAAAAATATATAATGATATTAAAAAAAAGTTCGAAAGGAATTCAACGAATAATAGCTCGTCAGCCTGCAAAAAAGTAAGTTTTTTGTTGAGAAAAAATGAATAAAAAAAACGGGCCTCGACTATATCAAATATAAATATTTGTTCACATAACGACACTGCTCCTGACCTATTCGGAAAAAATTCTGTACATATGTATGCTTCAAGTTACCCAAATTAAGTTGAAGGAATGCATTTACGTAGGAAAGTAAAGATACAGCATATAGCTTATAAAATTATATATATTTTACCTGATGCTTTGGGTTGGCTGATGCTGTCTAATTCCACTTCTATCAATCTGGTAGGGATAGCGTTCAGCTTCAATTTGTTTTTCTGAATACTGGAAAACATGCAATCCTCAAAGTGTGCACTACAGACTCTGTATCTCTTGTAGCAATCCTCTGCAGAGCAATTGTCCAATTTCGATTTGTGAAGTTTCAACTTCCATTCATTGCATCTAAAAAATAAATCATCAACGTTAGAGATATATGAGTATCGAAACAGTGAAGTTGTTCTTTCTGAGAAAAGTTCAACAATATCTGTTTGATGTGGTGAGTACATGAAATCACTGAGAATAAGGTGAGAAGGTATAACAAAAAGATAGAAACGAAAATGTCAACTTCTAATGAAATCGACGATAATTCATTGCCTACAATGATAATATTAACGCCTTGGATTCAGTGGAATTGTTTCAACTCACCTCTTTTCATCTTTCGGAAATCTGAAGAAGCTGATTTGGGGATTTTTCTTCGAATTACTTGAACAAATCACACAATAATTCGATGCTTTCTTCAAATTGTCAGCCATCGTCGATGTAGATTTCAGCAAAGCACAGAAGAATTCACAAACAATAAACCAGTTAACATATGATCTATAAATCATCAATTGTTTAGCAAAGCTAATCTGTGGAGATAATTTGAACACAATAAAAGATCATACAGGACAAACGTGGCCCTAAAAAATCTTGTTACAGTAAACATAATACACCAAAAATTGACATTATATGTACAACCTGTTACCTGTTAGCAGTGTTGCCAATATCAAATAAAATTTGTCTGTGTTCTGTTAATTATAAGAGTGATCGAATGGAATTCGAATAATAAACATATTAACTCAATTAAAAAAGAAGGCTTGGGCTTTCAGATATTGACCCATGATTATTTCATATATTTAGGTGCGCATAATACGAAAAAGTTGCCTTTCAAAATTTGAAAAGTAGCAGATTTAGGAACATTTCAAACAAGCTGCAAGCATTGCTCAAAAAATGAGTGATCCATTGCGCATCCAACAATTTCCCTTCCGGAGTCGATCATGCGCGCTCTGGATCGAAACACGAAGTGAAATTACTGGTTATCCTTTACTGTGGCACAACCAACATTGGTTACTTTCTGAAAGGTGCCACCCTGCATAAGTCTTGATATTCCCTTGTTTCTACTTCAAAATTGTCCCTGAATCAACCACCCCCTCACTGTAAAAAAAAATTGAATGAATAATGTCTGAAAACTTTGTGTTGCAATTGATGTGATATTGTTTAGATTTATATTAATTATATTTAATTTCATCGCTAGTTGACTGCTATTGTCAGCCATTACAATGTCAAATGCTTTGATGTTTATTAGTTTTTTCTCCTGAAAGATTGGTCCCACTTCCAGCTGATTTTGAGTTCTCTCGTTATTCAATCATAGTTTTGATTTGAGTGTTCATAGTTCAGTTTGTTTTTTATTCAGTGTGCTCATAGTTGATTTAAAACTGAGGAGACAGTAACATGTGGGATATTCCTAGTACACGATTCTGCAGCAAAATAGCACTTGAAATGTCTCCTTCAGCACAATGTACACATTGAAAACACTACTTATTATTAAGAAGAAAAAAGCATTTTATGATCAGGATGGTATCAACACCTTACTACGACAGCGTAATAGCGCCACCACAATTCATAAATTATTTTTGAAAATCACAAAATTTTAAGATTATTTCGCAAAATTTTGAGATGATTTCCCAGAGCTTTGAGTTGCGAATATTTGTCGAAATTTCAACATTATTTCTCAAAAGTTAAAGATGATTTCTCAAAATTTTGGGATTATTTCTTAATATTTTGGGATTAATTCTCAAAATATCAAAACTTTTTCAGAGTAGTAACAATTGCAATGTTATGCTGTTATATATGTATTCAGTTTTGAAATGGTTGTAAATGGAACATTCATCGTATCACAGGAAAAAAATTATATAACATGACGAAGGGCTTTGAATTCATATCTATCTACAGATTAATTTCAGTGATATTCTTTCTGAAATGCAAAAAGTACACGGGTACTGCATTGGTTACTTTATTAATAGTTAATTGTCTGGGAGTATAGTTTTCATGTATGGGGCTCGGCACCAAAACATTTATTGAATATTTTTGATTCCATTGAGAGAAAGGGAATCTGTCTTGGCAGTATCTACACGGATGACCCGACAAGTACAGTTGGCTTGGAGACCAGTCGTACCTCTCTTGCGCAGGGATCTTTTATCAATAGAACAGCTGAACTTTAGATCTTGCCAAGAAAGGTTATTCCTGATGTTCACAAACTCAAAGTGAATGTTGCTCAAAGTCTTCAAATGTTTCATCAACTACGGCAGGCATCTTCAGTGGAGTGGTCGAAGTTGATACTGCCGCAGTTACATGGCAATGCCCGCAAATCAACCAGAACATTAATGCCAGCCGTGAAAGCCTTACTTTCCTATATTCATCAAGAGTATTGGAGCTATTATTTTGAAGTTGGTGATTTCGAGCAGTTGAATATTATTTCCATTTGATCTTTTCCTACTCTTATTTAACTATGTATCTGTATAGTAGTAATTTAGCAAATTCCATCGAAACCGGTATTTTGCATTGAATGAAACAGACAAAAACTTAGGATGTATTGACGACGATAGTTCGGGAAATGGGCTCTCCCATATAATTCCAAATTTCAACCTTAAAACCTATTAAACATTCTGTAAAACTCAGAAGATAATAACAATTTATAATATAGGAACTCAGTTATCTTTATCTTCACACGTTATGAACACGCGAATGATCCTAGAAGAAAGATTGAAATAAAAAATAGTCGACAAGAAATATTTCCTTCAAAATACATTCACATCGAAACAAGATCAAACAATATTCATCACCCAAATGTTCGACTTGAGAATACATTGAAACTCGTTTCTAAAGTCCTAATATGATTGTAACTGAATACATGCAATGGTATGGGATCAAAATTTCGACAAAAAATCCCAAAATTTTGGAAAATAATCTCAAAATTTTAAGAAATAATCTTAAAATTTTGAGAAATTATCTTGAAATATTGTGATTTTCAAAAATAATATGAATCGTGGTGGCGCTATTACGCCGTCATACCTAGGGTCACTGGAAGCGAAGCTTACTAGATCCAGTGACCCTAGTCATACCTTACGACCTTGACTATCCGGCAAGATGCAAAATTTGGTTTGAATCTTTGCTAAGCGTAAGTCCGAGCTCTGTGCCCTAAATCTTCATCACAAGCATATCCTAACGTGATAACCTCAAAAATTCGAGTTGAGCTTTTTTCTTACCCTTTGTGTATGTTTTTTGTTGAATTATGAGTTGTAGCAGTGATTCTGCTTATGTAACAAAACAAAAAATTGGTCAAAGGCATTAATAACTAGACCGATGAAGAAACCGAGGTATTCCTGGAAATCTTTTTGGACAAAAAAAGTATTTCTCTCTTGTATGGTGAAAAATTCAAACAATAAATACATATTCAATTATTTACTTTGAAATTCAATCCATATGGGTTAGTATAGATGCAAACCTGTTTATGCTTCTGTCATGTTCTGGGGTATATGCTTACCAAATAAGAACCAAACTTATTTACTAATTGAACATGGTGTAAACAGCCAGTAACTTATTGACTTAGTCTAAATTTGGTATTGCCAGAATACCAAATTAGGGCACGGTGTAAACGTGGCCTGTATCTCATGTGTGCAAAATGCTCTTTGAAACGAGTTTTAATAGCTCGTCGGCTCTGGCCGATGTCATCGTTTAAATAGTAATCAATAATGATAATTTCAGTTATGCACAGTTTTCATGCATAATAATGAATGGAGAAGGCATTATACAAAACCCGTATTACTGTTGTGTATTGGTTGACCAGTGTGATTTCTTGTGACGAAATATCCAGCTATACTTACGTATTAATAACGGAAATAGGAAGTCAGAATGTATTTCATATCACACAGTTTTGTCAAACTCAGAATGAATTCAGAGTTTGGAACGGAATTTCATAACACCTCATTACTTATTTTACCTCTTTAAATTACTTAGTACATTTAATCAATCGTGAGTTTGAAAGACGGAATTTTACAATATTCTGTATGTATAGATTACTTGAAAACAAAACTCTTCACTGTCATTTATTTATTTTTCTCCAACGTATACACTACAAAGGAAAACAGAAATCAAAAATATTTATAATATTGATTGAAGGGATGTGAGACAACAATTTTGTTAGAAAATAATTTTTATGGCTAAGGATTGATTGTGATATAAACTTAAACCAAAATTCCCAAATAAACTAGTTTCTTCATCAGAAATCACGATTCCTTTGAGTAATTATAGTTCAAATCATTGAACAACGTTCGAAACATTGATAAACATATTTTTACGCGATACAATTGAACTAGTCAATAACTAATTTGTATTTATATCAAGCAACTTTCTTACTTCAAGACATAATAACTGAAAAAGGTTACTATAACTAAGGAATACATATTAACTTCAACATTAGCACTTCCTGCAGGAATTGGCCGTCCTGTTGTAGTACTAGCAGTGTTGTTGTCTGATGGTATTTGATAATATTCATTCAAATGCTTTTCGAAATTCTCAATCCATTGCAAATTGTTACCCGCAGCCATCGCAGCAGTGTAGCGATATTCCTCACTGAGTCCTGCAGTGTTTATGAAGTTTGTCAGCTGCAAAAACAATAGTTTTAAAATGACTTGAGTTGACTGAAATTTCATTTCATAAAACTGATTCGAATTGAATCATAAATAACAACACAAATATTCTCAAGATCACACCGACTATAAAATTTCATTTTTGGGAAATTCAAACAATATAAATCAATACCTATGAGTCAGTAGTCGCAACAATTCCTTTTTGAAAAGTGAAAAGCACACTTCCACTTCTTATTTTTTGAGATAAGCCTGTCAAAAGTTTTCTTTACAAAATATAAAACAAAAATCACATCCACAAAACTGCCTTCTCTCCACAAAAGTAATCATAGTCCTAAATGGAACAAATGGGCTCGAACAACCATACGTGAATTTCTTTTTAAAAAAATGACCCCACTTTCTCTCACCTGAATGGTTTGGTTCCGTGTGTGAATTTTGTCTGTTATGGCATCTATAATTTTATGTATGGAGTTTATGCCTGGATACCTGTAGCAAGAAATGTTTAAATGGTTAAAAATATTCTCTACCAATTTCAATGAAATGAACTCACGTTTGAGCAATGAGATGGTGGTTGGTCGTCAAAAACCTGAGCGCTATGTCGACTCCAATCGAATTGCCATTCAACACCGAGGCAAACACATCATGGCGGTCCTGGGTGCGAATTTCAGAATCATTTCTCAACGTCATTTCCAGATACCTACGAATGAGCATGTCTTGAAAAAATCTGTATCTCGATAAATTACACAACCCAACAGCCAATTTGGTGTCTACAATTTTTAAGTTGTTTTTCGGTAGTTTTCGAGAATGGAATCCAAAATAACTGTCCGATTTGCTATATCAGATATAGTTTTTGAGATACGTAATATTGGAGATTTTTTGAATAAACTAATCTTATTTTTTAATTTATATACATTTTATAATATTGCTATTTCATTATTTACTCCTACGGTAGTACCATTAAAAAAACAAACATGTAAGTAATGTAATTATCTTTATTACATATAGACACGAAAAAGCAGGGATATACATAAATAACATTCATCACTTATCACTTATGAATTTCCTTTTATTCGACTTTCTAGCATGCCGGTCACTAGAACAATCTCGATGAAGGCTCCAAAAGTAGTCGGCCATCATGTGGCAATTCCATCTTTTTTTGATAACGACTTTCCATAGTTTCAAAGTCCTGATGAGATCTTTTTCCCTGTTCTTCACTCAAATCATCTAGGTTTTTTGGAAACCGATCCAAGTGGCTTTGGCGGTAGTGAATTTTTATGCTCATATTTTTTCCCTTGTGGAAGCCGTCTGACCTGTCCTTTACTCCCAGATCTCCGGAAAACACTTCATCCTTTAGGGCTTATTGCGCTTTGCTTCCCTATACTTTATGACACCCATTCCAACAACCTTGTCCCCTGCACACGTTTGTGCAGGTTGATTGCTGGGTGTTTGTCATATTCTTCTGCATTCAAAATTGATTTTCCATATATTTGTTGCCTTTTATGATCCAGAGCATCACATTCGCTGAGGATGTGTCGAGCTGTCTCTATCCCTTTGTTACATTGTCTGCAGCTAAGATCGCCGTTGTACAGCCCTATCTTATTCAGGTGTCCTTTGAGTGGACAGTGTCCAGTCAACAGCCCTGTTATAACCCTTATCTGATTCCTGTTACACTGAAGCAGATCTTCAGTCTCTTTCTTCGACGGTCCTTTAATGAAAGTTCTCCTGTGAGCGCTACTGGGTAGATTTCCCCAGTAATCTCTATGTTTTGGTCTCACCCAATTCCTTATGTGACTATCCGTACCGTTGTTTTGGGTACCCCCACTGCTGGCTCGGGTCCAGTGTATGGCGTTGATGATCCTTGTCTTGCAAGCTCATCGGCTTGCCTGCGATACCTGAGTGACCTTGGACACATTGTAGAGACAGTCTATTATGGTCTGCCAATGTTTCAGTTCCTCGCGGCATTCCCATACCAGTGGAGATGTCACTCTGGAATTTTTCAGTGCCCTGAGTGAAGCTTGGCTGTCCGTAAAAATATTGATCCTTCCATTTCGTTGGGACCTCAGGTTGATTGTTCTCGCACATTGGAGTATGGCATAAAATTCTGCTTAAAAAACAGATGTGTATTGTACGAGCGGGTAGGTGTACCCTAGGTTTCTCCCCGCACAGTATACACCAGCTCCTGTTCCATATTCCATCTTGGATCCATCTGTAAACCAGGTGCTCCAGCCGGGCTTGTTCTCAGAGAGATTGTCTTTTTGCCACTCTTCACGATATCTTATCATTACTGAGAAGTTGGTGTTGAATATAAATTTGGGTGACATGTGGTCTGTATTCATGTTGAGTACATGTCCCACGATATCTATTTTCACCGATCTTTTGTATCCCGGTGAATTTTCCAGTCTAAAATGGCCCATTCTTGCCTCTTCCCCTATCACAAGATGTAAGGGGGAAAAATCCAAGAGCACCTCCATTGCTGTTATGCTCATGTTACAACCAAGAATTTTAAAGTTGGAAAGCATATTTTCACTAATTGTATGTAAAGATCTCTTTATGATTTCCAAGAATATTTTGTAATTCCTTAACAAATGAACACCAAGTATTGGATTCAATCTCGTTCATTGATGTTGTAAATTGTGGATCTTTCATAAGCTGCCTTATCTGTGGTCCATCAAATATTCCGGCTTTCAGTTTATGTGTGCTAAATCCAGGAAACGTTCGCGAAAAGTAATCAAAAGAAAGTCCATCTTTACAAATTGCTTCATAAGCCCCAAATTGACATGCAGGGGTGGAAATATGATTTTTTTCTCTCGCAACCAAAGGTTCGTTGATTATGTTATTTTGTCCTTGAATCATGACATTTCTCAAAGGCCAGTTTCTGTCAACCCAGTGCTGATTTTGTGCTCTGCTATCCCAAAGACATAAAAAACAAGGATATTTTGTTTATCCACTTTTCTGTTCAAGGAGAAAGTTTACCATTTTTAATTGACATATAAACCCACTGGTGTTCTTCATACTTATTTTTTTTCTAGAAAGGTCGGTTTTTACAATCATGGGCAATAGCAAGTACATAAAATGCGGTGAATACATGACAATTTCAGGTAAGAAATTTTGGTTTTGACCTGGAAAGATATCATTATTTCATTATTTTCAACTATTATCAGAACTAAAATTGATTGGTCTGTATCTGAAGAACTAGAGCTGCTGCAAGAAAATGACAGACATTTTTGGAATCAGCACATCGAAAACACTCAGAATCAGTTTATAATTCACCGGTACCAAAAAAATAATATTATTTTGTTGGGTTGTGTATTAGTTATTTTTCAACTCCCACTGGCGGCCGCCTTCAATTCACAATACACTTGTATTGTAAGAGAGCCATTATGTTACAGCTCAGAATGATGGAAGTAGAAAAAGTACAGTACGCGACTCGGGGATAAAGGCGTTCTCACAACTTTTGGCTCCTGCTTAATCGTTAAGCTACATACTATTATAAGTAAGTGAAGAAGAAAGAGTTTACTGTATGCGGCGTCAGGTTTGAAAACACGTCTAGTGCAAAAAAACACTGCGCAAGTTGTATTCAGTCTTTTTTCGAAATTGGGGCTTTTTCGCATGTGACGGCAGTCGAACGAGTTTGACCAAGCCGTTAATTGTAGAAAAGGCATGTCCGCATTAGTCAAGTTAAACAATTCTCCTACGAAGGTGCAAACATATTATTGCATAAAATTTTCATAAGAATGGACACAACAGGATTCTTATATATTATGTCATAACTTTGGAAATCGTATGAATAATAAAAATAATAACATTTATTCATCCCAAAAAAAATTTACAGTTTATATACAAACACCGAACCCTATTTACGTTACCTGGAATATTGATTTGTTATCGTCATGTAATACAATGCCTTACTCTTCTACATGAGCAATACAATTCAAAGATGACGAATTATCACTAAAAGACAAATGCAATTATAACAATAAAAATGTCGCGAGTACTTTCAACTTGAAACTCTTTCAATATTCTTCAATATTATTTAATTTTGGTAATAGTTTTTTGAATTATTTCATATCTTCTTACATGTTTTTTGAATGAATATGTTTTAATGTAACCTTCAATATCTGAATTTCACCAATATTTTCCTTTAATTTTACTCAAATATCAGTACATTTTTATCCCTTTTTATTCCATTCAATAGACTTCTCGTATTCTTTCTGTTACGACCCATCAAGATTTTGAAGTGTTTCAGTCATTGAAAGTTCGGATCAACACAAAATATCATCACACTCAAATAGACTTTGTGAAATGCATATGTTCTCAAATAACTCTGGGTTATTCGAAATCGTGTAGAAAATGACGGATTGTGGTGGAAATACTGCTTCCCGCAATGGAAATCGTAGAAAAAGCACACTTAACTATACACCCGCAGGAAAAAACGTCATTGAACAGCGCAAGGTAGATGAAATGAAAATATAATTGCTTTAGTGCAATAGAGAACTAGTTTTTCCATTCCAATTGTTTTGATTTTTGCATAAACGTAAAAAAATAGATTATAAAATATGGAGCTTGCCATCTATATCTACTCTTGCCATCTTGTGAGTTAACTCAATATAATATACATCCTTACCGTTCAAGCAGTATTTCGTTTCTGGTACATCCCAAGGAAGAGAGGATAGTGCTTTTCTCGGTGGCTACAGTTGCGCTCAAATACTGATTCCACAGAAACTCCCAATCGCGGCTGTTCCAACTATTACGGAGAGCGTTGCAATACACTATGCTTCGCAAGTTCTTATTTGGCCTAAAAAAAACGTCCGAAGTAAAGAAGTCCATTCTCTGAGTGGGGTTATATAGTTGAAAGGAATAAAAGAGCTAGTCTTTGTGGATCAAAATTGGCATAAAGCCTCAAAGGTTGTAGCAGACATGTTTCAAGTGTTTGGTGTTCAGAATATAGCTACGATAAAGAATTGGTGAAGAAAAATGCTTGAACGAGCAAAGAACAAAGATAGTGGAATCAGGTACCAATTGAAATTTTTAGGAATATGATAATGGCTTTAACTTTAGGGTGATTTATTTAATGGAAATTCTGGAAATGTGGAAAAGATCTTTTGTGTCAATGAACTAGTCCAAATCTATTTTTTCTTGTTTGTACTAACCGTGTTCCAGTTACTTTGTAAACTACGAAAAATGAGCGGGATACCTCAATACAATCTGGGTTACCTAGAGCGCAAGCCCAAGATAGTGCCAAACCCTGTTTCAGAGTGTATACCTGGTCTGTATCATTCATCTGCCCGAATGGAGTTGACTTGTAAATGTTTGTCATCAATCTTGAAATATGTTTCTGGAAAAAAGCACATGACAGATTAAGAATGAATAATGGTGTTGAATCTTTTTCGTTTTTAATGTACATTTATAGTTATTTATGGTACTAGTGTGTTATGTTGAAAATAAGTCACGCTAGGAAGATTTATATAAAGTCCCAAGTGACTTGGGAAACAACACACCAGTGGCATACAATGTTTTATCTAACACATTACAGTTATGACTGTCATTTCATTATTAATGTCATTTTAGATAAGTAAACTATCAACTAACACACTAGTGTGATATTTGATAGTTTATCTATCTAAAATGACTTCAATAATGACAGTCATAACTGTCATGTGTTGGATAAAAAAAACTTCATGGTGTGTTTTCTCCAAATATGTTCAAAACTGAACATGCAAGTATTGAAAAAACATTTTCAATCTTGAACTATCAACTCCAAAATAAAGTTTATTTTCTGTTACCTCAACACTTTATGAAGTATTAAAAATATATATAAATTATTATGAGAAACGTCATCTCTCGGCTTTTTTTATATTTCGTGGAAGGGTTGAATTTGAACTATATTGTCTTGAAATGAAGATTTTCCTTGAATAAGGAGGATAATTTTTTTGGGAATTAATCCGTTTACGAGATTTTTCTTGACTAGAATCATCCCCTAGAACTAATATAATAATAATATCCCTCTGTCAATGGTATTTCGATTAGTCAAAACCCCTTCTGATACGACCAAACAAGATATATCGACTTCCACGTTCTGATCTGCGTCCGAGTTACTGGTAGAGTAGAGTAGAGTTTATTCTCGTGTGTGACAATATAAAATTGTATACAGTCGTCGAGTTCATACTATACTATATACATATAATAAATACAATATATGAGTGCTTAGTATACTACAAATATGTAAAATATTCAAAATGTGACTTATAAAATATATTTGGACAATACGAAATTGTTTAAACTCTCTATCAATTAAGTAGTATAAGACATGCATCTCAAGACATTTATGGGTGAAAATGGACGAACAAATTTCAGTAGAGGATCACAGTCAAGAAAAGAAGTTTGTAAACTCTTCAGTTTTATAAAATACATTTTTTTTCAAAAAACCCTTTATCTGCTTAGAAAACTTTACAGTGGTTAGTTCCTTCCACTCCTTTGAAATCAAATTGTAAAATTTAATAGATAGATATCTAAATGAGTTTTGATTCTTGGACAAGCGAAAGTATGGAATTATGACTGATTTGTGTCTAGTATTATATTTATTTTGAGCCACATGATTAGAGGAATCATTTCTTGCAAAAAGTAGAAATTCATAAATGAATTGGTTTGTTACTGTCAATATACCCAATTTTATGAAAAGTGGGCGACAACTGCTTTCACCAAATTTTGAGTTTGTAATTATTCTTATTGCCCTTTTTTGCATTGTGAGTATTCTGTCAACGTGTGCAGATCCACCCCACAATATGATTCCGTAGAACATGGTACTGTGAAAAATATCATGGTAGGCCATCAGGACAACACCCTCATTCGTAATATCCTTAATATTTCTCAGAAGTTATGCACAAATTGACAATTTTCAGAATACTCCTTTCACAATACAACATCATACCTGGACGGGCACGATGTCTCCAAAAGCGAGAAGGTAAATCGTTATGGCCGATAGAAACTATTATAAATACCAGTCACTCCGTCGAAGTCGATGCTTTTTCAGTTGTCAAACTGTAAAGGTTTTTTGCTGATCGGAATAATGTTGACAGAGATGTCTATCAGTTCTCGAAAATGCCCCCAGCTTAGGAGTCGAAAAAAAAAACACCTCCTACACGGATGAGTTTTTCACGTTAGATGATTGACGGTCTATGAATAGCCTTGCTACTTCTCAGAATTGAGGTAGGGCGTTAGTAACAAGGCCTAATATTTGAAGGGATGTCGAACTTGAGGGCGATTGGTATAAAATATCATACATAACATAATTACTACAACTAGTATCAACTCAATGATAATTGATTGATGAAGCAATTTTCAAACTCTTTGAACAGTTTTCAGATGGAGTAAACTCAATACTTCTTGCTTTTCCTTTTTTTTTTTTCGAAAATGTTATTGAATCACCTCGGTATGAAATGACATTTGGGGTGGCAGTCATATTTATGCAAAAATTAAGCAACATCGTCTTATCCTGATGATTTTTGTCCAAAAATAACCCGGTATGGCGTGAAAACAGATCTTTCCAGAGATCACGAGACTGGATCTTCCGAAATATTGTTATATTATGTTACAACCAGTATTTTTTTTTCAAATCACTCCTCTATATTGGCTCTAATTAGTTTGAATACCATTTTTTCAATAGATTCTTTTCTAAATTTCTCTAGTTATCACTATCAATATGCGAGCAAAATAGAACTTTTCTGTTGTCTTTTGTTGTAAAATAGTCACCACTCCAACAAATAGGAACACTACGGAATTTTTTCCGCATGAGTATTTTGATATGCATAAAAAATTATGTTAGTAGAGCAGTTTCCACGCTGCGATCTATTGAGACTCAGCCCTTAGCTTGGGGATTCGTCTACCATTAATTGTTTATTGATTAGATTGGAGGCTTTCTTTCCTTTCGTATTCATTTTATTTCTTACCGTAATTTCCTGTCCTAAACGGGAATCTCTTCCTACCCGTTCCAATAAGAAATTGAACCCTTCGAATGCTGCAGTCCAACTGAAGTATGATGTGTCGTTGGCCAAAAATTCGATCAAGTGGAACACTCTTGAATACGTAACTTCCTCGATCCTTGCCAGATGGAACAGGTCGTCCACTATTTGGGCTCTGTGTATTTCGGTAATACCTCCAAAATCTTCTGCGCCCAGAGCAGTTTTGATTCTGTTCCAAAGCTCAGCGTCGTAATTCACTCTGTAGTATCCTGAGAACGTAAACAATTTTGAACGAATGAAGGAGATAAAAATCAAATATGAGTTCTACTTTGACGCAATGGAAGATTTTTTTCCAACTTCCGGTTTGTTCAGAAATTACATCAACGTTTCATTTTCAAATGAATCACCCTGTATATCATTACATTTTGGGAATCTTCATAATCCTCTGGTGGCCTGTAAGATTACCCGACTTAACCCCTTTAGACTTTGTCTAGGTCCTCGAGGGTTCTTTCTAGGGCAAGTTGTAATAAAAAAAAACTTCCGGCGTTTCGATAAACTGTTAGTGCCTCTTTATGGACATATTCAATATTCTGAATTTCGTACAAATACCTGAAGAAATAAAGAATGAATGAGGGTTTTACCATAAGTCTAAACTCTGCTCTTCAAGATCCTTGAAATAATTTTTATCGCTACATTATCGTGCTAGATATAATTCCGAGTACCTACAACCGGTGTTATTAATTGCAATTTGCTGACATTTCCTATAAATTATATGTCCACTTACACTTTCTTTTATTAACATGTGAAATTTTCAATTCATTTCTATTATCAATACAGTATTCAACAGTGTATTCATGTTACTAACAATAACAGTTATCGAAAGGCCGAAATCTGGTTTTTGTTTCATAACAACTTGCCCAACAGCACGCGAGGACATAGACGAAGTCTAAAGGGATGCGGTCTGGGGATGACCAATGAGGTTGTTCTCTTTGTTTTTGATGGGCTATATATTATAAATTACCCATATCATTCATTTTTAATAATTTGGTTTTGATCTTGAAAAAAAAACTTTCACAAAAGGAAAGCTATATACAGGGATATTCAAATTCGTTTCTGTACATGGGGATCTCGTAAACGATAAGAGATAGAGTGTCGGTTAAATTGTGGCAAATTGCGTATTTTAGAGACCTATTCAATGATGTAAAAAAATCGAATGTAGCCCTTTCGGTTCTAGAGATATATTTATATATTTTTGCCTGTATCTTCATTATTCGCAAACATATCGAAAATCTGTCCACATTTTGTTATTGGCACTGGCACTTGATGCGGGCTATCAGAATATGAATCTTTTATACAGGGTGTCATCTGACTTGGGCCACCCCATCTTTGAAATTTTAAATATGGACCTGTATTTTTTGTTGTAGTTTTTGGATCGTCGACGTTCACTTCATACTGAGAAATTTAATTTAATTTCATATTTCGGGATGTTTCGATAATATTTTATTATAATTGGGTGAATTAATCCCTTTCAAATTACGTCCCTGGAAATTGGTTGAATGAGTTAAATAAAAACGCAACTTTCACGTCTCCCTATGAACAGTAGAGTTTTTCGACAGTTTTTTTTTATTTTCAGGTACCTTTTCATATTTTTTCACATTCCCATTGCCGTGAGCGTATTCTACAATGAACTTCGATTAGCAAAACCTTTTGTGATTATCTGAAACATATCTACAACAAAAAAAGATTACATGTGTTTTGATAAGCAGAAAAATAAACATCATTTTTACCCCCAGCAACTCAAAGATATAAAACAAATATGAAAAAATGTCAAAATATCATCGAAATTTGTTCTCATAGTCTACTGAGATTTCATCGGTATTAAACGTGGTAACCATAGACATCAGCAACTTATAGGTAAGTATTATAGTAACAAGCGAAGGAGGGGTGTTAAGATCTATCTCCAAGAATCTCTCATGGTGCATAGAGAAACGTAGGTATTGCTTCCATTCGACCTGTTGACAGATGGATAGCAAATGATGGACCAATAAGATGTTTTGCAAGATCACCAGATCTTTATATTTTCGATTATTTTCTATGAGGCACATTGAAAAATAGGATTTACGCTGACAGAGAGATATTAAATATGGTAGACATGAGAAACAGGATTTTGAATGCTTTCGAAAAAATACAGCAAAGGAGTGTATCAAGGGTAATAAATATGGAAGAGGGGTTCAAAACTGTCTAGAAATGGAAGGACACCGATTCGAACATTCATTGCGCCCTTGATTCTTTTGTATATATACTTAAATTACTTTGTTTCACTTTTCATTTCAACTATAGTGTTCGTTTCGGATGTAATGATTGCTATCATTTTTTTTTCAGCTTATCAAAATACATATAATCTACATATTTTTGTAGTAGATATCTTTCAGATAATCATAAAAGGTTTTGCTTTTCGAAGTCCATTTTTGAAAACGCTCAAAGATCATTGAAAATGTGAAGAAATATGAATTGGTACCTAAAAATGGAAAAAATTCTCTCGAAAAACACTTAGGTACATGGGGAGACAATGTACATGAGAAAGTTGCTATTGTGTTTTTATTTTACTTAGTCAACCAAACTGTCGAAAAACTCTACGGTACAGCTTGTCCAATCCATCTTGGCACAGAAATAATAAAGAATATGCCCAGCAATCTCTGTCGAGTATACCAAGATAAAAAAACACCCATTATATGTGTTCGCTGAGTTGAAATTTATTCCAAGAAGGTGTTTTTCCTTTCGTCATGGTCTACACTACCAGTGTGCAATTGGAAAAGTATCGGAGTTCGTGCCAAGATGGATTGGATGAGCTGTACATAGGGAGACGTGAAAGTTGCGTTTTTATTCAACTCAGTCAACCAATTTCCCGGACGTAATTAAAGGGAATAATTCACCCAATTATAATAAAATATTACCGAAACATCTCGAAAAATTAAATTAAATTCAATTTCTCAGTATGAAGTGAACCTCGACGATCCAAAAACTACAATAAAAAATACAGGTATTTAAAAATTCAAAGATGGGGGTGGCCTTAGTCAGATTACACCCTGTATAAAAGATCCATGAAACATTCTGATAGCCCACATCAAGTGCCAATAGCAAAATGTAGACAGATTTTCAATATGTTCGCGAATAAAGAAGATACAGGCAAAAACATAATTTGGGATATTTTGGTTTTTCCTATATATCTTCAGAACCAAAAGAGCTACATTAGATTTTTTTACATCATTGAATAGGTCTCTGAAATACGCAACTTTGATACAATTCAACCTCTTATCGAGTACGAGATCCCCATGTACAGAAACGAATTTGAATAGCTGTGTATCAAGAGATGTGAAACATTCATAATTTTCGAATAGTAATTCCTGAAACCATTTTATTTTTTCTACTAGCGTACGCCTACCTCTATCCAAAGTATACATTTCCTGGCACCATTGTAGGAAGCAAAGACGTACATTTCCTCTCTAGGGAGGAAAAATAAAAGTGACGTCATGGTACCTACGTCACAATGAAATTACTTATACGGTATTGACGACCTAAACTATATTCTATTATATGAGTATAAATTTTACCGTTTTCGGCCATCTGCAATCCCGTGCGGAAAAGTATCACTTTCCGCACTTGTCAGGTAAACTGCTATTTCGGATGCAACTTACCAGTAACTTGATTGTTCAGTATTATCCAAGCATTCCCATTGGTCAGCGTAATGTTCGCAGACGAATTGCTGGGGCTCAACCAGAGACTTGGTGAGGTCGAACTGAACTTGTTTAGGTCTGTTGAAGTCGTATAGCTGATTGGAACGTACCACTGACCAGTTGAATTAGAGAAAATTGAGAATGCTGACTGAAATTGAAGAGTTAGTCATTACGGAATATGTCATATCCCTCCCATAATATTGTTAAAGAAATATACGTTGAGAAGTTTTTTCGATTTCTTTTGCATGCTATGAATCGCATGTATATATATATATATATATATATATATATATTTATATATATATATATATATATATATATATATATATATATATATATATATATATATATATATATATATCTCTTTGTTATTTGGTCGAGCTTTCGAGAATGTTTATTCTCTTTTTCAAGACATCTAAAAATGTATATAAAGTTACAAACAAGTTGTAAAAATATGGGGTTAGGTTTACTTACTAACGTGAGATTATGTAAAAAGTGGAGTAAAATCGATAAAAACTGTTAATAAACATTTATTTTTTATCTGTACAATAAGTGTTTATTAACAGTTTTTATCGATTTTACTCCACGAGACCATGAAAAAATGATGTTTTTCCATTTTTCCTCATCTTTAAGCATGACTTCTTACATAACCTCACGTTAGTAAGTAAACCTAACCCTATATTTTTCCAATTTGTTTCTAACTTTATATACATTTTTAGATGTCTTGAAAAAGAGAATAAACATTCTCGAAAGCTCGACCAAATAACAAAGAGTTTGCTTGTATAACAGCCCAGCCTTTTGACTGCATCCTCACATAACATTCCGCTTATATAT
Organism: Zygogramma bicolorata; assembly: GCA_032362365.1. NCBI lineage: Eukaryota > Metazoa > Arthropoda > Insecta > Coleoptera > Chrysomelidae > Zygogramma > Zygogramma bicolorata. The sequence goes on from JAVJAQ010003603.1 coordinate 925,398, forward strand.
ATATATATATATATATATATATATATATATATATATAAGACCTCAGATCGCATAGGAGTGAATTTCTGAATATGCCGTTTGTATAGAGGGCTATCTGTAAATTACTACACACAATTTCAGAATATTTGCAACAATATGTCTTTGTTAAAATTGATCCAAGGTTACATACTCTGCAATTTGAAATTCAGAAAGCATTGAATTGAAAGAGCATCTCCAATAATTTATTGCGTCATTAGAAGAAAAAGTGATGCTTTCCACTTTTCCCCACAAGACAGTTGTTTTTCCGAATTACACATTTACATATGCTATCTTTTTTCCAAACGTGGGAAATATAGGCATGGAAGTAGCTGTTTTAGATAAATTATTTCTTCCTTTTAACGTCTTTGAATGATTTACACATTTCAACAGAGATTATTGGCTGAATAGTTGATGTTACCTCTTTCATAGATGTTTTTTTTTGCTTTTTTGAATTGACTTGGGAGATGTTGAATCGAATTTGGAAGCTGTCTGGTCAGAAATAATGATGATTTGAATTAGATAGTTAAGAACGTCAACACCAATGTGCACTGTCGGTTACTTTTGTTCTATTTTACCGCATTTTTGATTCAACATTCACGTATGTATATTAGCAAATTTCTGTTTAATTCCATTCTTGTATTTAGTGTTTTACTTTCTGTTAATAAAGAGCTATATCTGCCCACCTGAGTGATTTCCACAGTCTGGTTCTGCAATCTTGCTGTTATCAGGGGAAACCCGGATTTATGTATCCAGTTGCCCATTATAACATCCAAGGGAGCCGGTAAGGGATTGGATTGAATATCAGTTGTGTTTTGTAGATGTCTCCATAAATCCTGAGGTATCACATTGCCAGATGAACTAAGGGTATACAAATATGTATCAATGAGTGTTAAGATATATTTATGTGAAACTTCAAGGGTTGGCACATCAAGACCTAATCTATATTTAGTTAAAATAATCGATGCTAAAAATAGGCAAGTTGTGTTTATTTCATAATTATATTCACAAAGTTCAGTAGTACAATCAACCTTGACCTGGAAGGATCCCACGTGTGGAGAAAGTATTTGTAAAAAAACGTATTGTGAGTTGCCGACCACCCTTTGAAAAACTTGGAATATTTGTTGAATATAATATTATATACCGGACGTATAGCGATTCAGACAACTCCTATAATTTGCTTGCTTTTCTCCTTATATCGATGTGAAGTCTTAGTGGTTCATATTGCATCAAGTTCATATTTTTTGATTCAGCAGATCATTTTACTAATGAATATTCCATTGGAATGTGAAAGTAAAAACAACTCGACTTTTTTTTCTTAAGAAACAAATTACTTATGTAGAGCTTATGAAGAGCCTTGGCTTTGCCCCATGGCCTAAGTGGAAATCAAATCTATATACGTATGTATATACTCTATACAAAAACTTTCTCTTAGAGATTATCGTTTCATGAAATCTATTTTTTTTCAAATGTCATTCGAAATAATCATATATCACCAACATTTGATGCTATGAACAATCAATAAAACCCCGAATAATTTCTTATCAAAATTATACATCCGTATGTGAAGTGAAAAATTGAATCTGAAACAATACATATGAAATTCTAAAGTTGTGCTAATCAATGCAAAACGTGATATAACCAGGAGAGAAAAAAGTTACGCTCGGAATATTGTATGGTTCATTTTTTTGTTGAAAATACTCAGGTATTCATTAGGATGATGAAGACAGGCTGGACAGGTGCAACATTGACTTTGAAAGGGTGGTGCGTTTTCAAAACATTTTCAAAACTCTTCTACATCAATTATTTGAAAGGGGAGCTGAACATAATAGTAGGTAGATTATACCACGAGTCAACAATGATAGCTATTATTCTTGAGGAATTATTATGAACCAAGCCGCGTCAGAGGCGAGGAAGTAATATTGCGAGAGAATAGTAGTCATTACTGCGAGTAGTATACCCTACTTCATTTGAGACTAATTTATTTATCATAAATAAATGATTCTTCAGTTTCATTCATCTCAATACAAATAGAAAAACACTACCTACGCGTTTGACACTGACTGGTAATATTCAATTCGAGAAATTTTGTGCTAGGACTACAAGAGGGAATAAAGACTATTACTATCAATCTCTCGCCATTACTCCCTAAGGAAATAATATATGGCATTATACTGCAGAAACCATAAATATAATACTTACATTATGTATAAGTCGTAAATAAAGCAATTAAAATGTCATATGGTGATAAACTCATATTCCACGAAATTCTGTAAATATATATATATATATATATATATATATATATATATATATATATATATATATATATATATATATATATATATATATATATATATATATATATATATATATATATATAGAGCATCCAAATACTTACTAGGCCATGAGATACGCTTGGAGGCCAGTGACAAAATTACTACTTCCCAGCATATGTTCTACCATACGGAAAATACTCCCACCTGAAAAGGGACTTCATGAATGAGAAGGAGATCAAGAGAAACAGATCATTTTTTAGTTGATAGAGTTATTTCGCAGTGAATAGACAATTTTTTTTAAGATACACAGGATGTACTGTCATTCATTCCAGAGGTTGATTTTCTGTGATATTTTATTAAAAAAAGTTCCTCTCAACTCCTTAGTTTCGAAGAAACAGGTTGTTGAGATTTTTGTGGATATCGTAGAATCTCAACGCATTGAATCATTTTATCTTTATCTGAAACTATGAATCCTGTAAAGCAACAAGAGGAATTTTTCGAATAGAAATATATAGGGTTCCTGAAGAATTCCAAATAATTTGAAGAAGCTTGCAGACACATTGAAAGTTCGAGACTTTATGTTCCCCAGCCCCCATTTCTCTATCACTGATTTGATTATGATAGAATCTTCGTTCATGAATTTAACGAATTTCTACATGGTATACCAAGATATGATTTTTTTTTCATTGAATTGAACTGGCAGATACTTGCAATCAATATTTGATTACAAATACTCTATATTTTCTTCTATGATTCTCACCAACAATGAGTTCACAAACCTGCTACACATGTTTCGTTCAATAGCTTTCTGAAGCAAAATTTAAATAAATCTCAGTCACAATGCTTCGAAAACTTGTTTATCCTGCTATAGAGAAAGCTTTCATATGGCAAAACACGTGTCGCGGATTTGTAAACCCATTGTCAGTGAGATTCGTGAAAATAGTAGGATTTTCAGTATTCTCCAATATGTCCACGAAAGAAGAAGAAGAAGATCCTTTATATCCGAAACTAAGGAGTTTTGAACATTTATGATCATAGGAACTCTTACATTCTGTTAACATTCTGAAATTGATGACAGTTCTTGAGAAACACCCTACATAGAGAAATGAAGAATGCCATTTGTGTCATGACTATTATTGAAGAACTCCATATATCCATATATGTTGTTGCAGTACCTTTGAGGCGAGATATTTCATTGAACTTGGACTTTATTTCAAGTGGTGATGAAACATCAGACTGGAGTGGTGAACTGCTTTCACTGTCCCTCCTCAATACACGTTGTAATGTGTTAGTAATAAATTGTTTATCAAGTTGCCACTCTGGAAACACCTGAAATGGGTATACAAACAAGTAATTATCCTTTATCAAATTTCGTATTGGTTCAAAAATCAGCATAGAAATTGTTTTCATAAAAAAAGAGTAAAACCTAAATATTAATCGAAGATATTTATATGGAAAATATCTTGTTAATTGTGATTTTTTTAAAGCAAACTTCAATTCATCGGCTATAGAAAAATAAGTGAGAAAGAATGTTCAGTAAAGTATAGGAGAAAGTATAAATAAATACGGGAAGAAGATACACATCGGATACATAAACAAATTCTATTGAAATTTAAAAATAGAGTGGTACGAGTACTGCTTCGAGCCTTCATTTTCTATAAAATTTACTCAATTGATTCAATAATTGGTGAAATTGAATCCTTCGGTGTAAAAGTGAAAACATTTACGGAGATCAGTTACGCTATAACCAAACTGATATCCCTCGACGCGTTTCGCTAACAAAGTAAGAATTTTCTGGAGAAAAAAATGTATACTGAATCGATATACTAGGGTTAGTAGTCATACTATGAATAGTGACAGAGCATATCCCATTTAGACTCATTTCTAGACTTTTGAATGCATCTAGAAGCGTATTGTGTCATGTACATCTTCAATAAGTCCTTGATTGCTTTTACTAATCCTGTGATCATCATCATCATGGGCGGCATTGGATGTTTCTGCCCTTTCATGCTGTATAATTCTTGTTTTTCTTACATGTTTGAGTATGTTTGTGCACTTGGCATTATACTTTTAAATCTCGAAATTCAGAGGCTATATTGAAACTTGCACCTCCGCCAAATTTTTCTACTTGATTTCATGAAGAAGTGCATGTTTTGGCTATATTTCCCTTGTCGTGCATTCGACATCCTTTCGAGTTCGTCCAGAAGGCAGAACCTTGTGTGGGGAAAAAGATGTCTATCGTCTATCATTTGTTATGGATCCATGATCCATGAATCAAATCAATAGTTTCAAAATAAGATACGCCTGTTTTTTTTAATAAAAAATATACATGACCGCTCGACAGAAATCTGCATTTTATGACATTTTATTTTTTTATTGTACAATTTTAGGTCATTATAATTTTTCGGAAGATTCCTGACATTACCTTCAAAGAATGTATAAAAAAACTGGTTCCATTTGGAATTCCACAATATAGGGATAATTTCCTGTAAAACTGCATATGCTCTAAGAATTGATTGATTACATGGAAACATGAAAAAAAAAGGGGTGACCTTGAATGTCGAAAAAACTCTTCAGATTAATCCAGATTTTTTTATCAAAATATCTCACCTTCTAATGAGATGGGAATTGGAATGATAAAATGGATTTTTCCGCAAATCGATCGAAAAATTGTCATTTCTGAAAAGATTCTTGAAAGAAAAGAACATTTCCGTGAATCTTGTGATTGTTAGACAACGAAGAAAAACTGTTAGGAAAAGTTCAACTGTACTGGGAGGAGATATTATTTTTCTACTCCAACCAATAAGCTCATTTCTTTATAGTTTATTAAGCGGATCAGAAGGCGATTCCAGCCAACTGAATCTTTATGATTTCATATACACACAACATAGGATATAAATTCCACCAATCACAGAGAACAAAATACTTGGTTACCAGGGACAAACTTGTAGAAACGTCACAATGCTGATCTGTCTGCCAAATTAAGAAAATATTTCAGATGTTTCAAAAATCAATGATTTTAGCGAATTGTCTTAAAAAAACAAAAAACAGAAATTAATCGCAAAAATTTATTTTAGCAATAATTGTAATATCTTGATTTTTCCGTCATATAACATTAAATCTTCAAAATCACAGCTTGCTCTGCGAATTCTAAAACTTTGTTACTGCCAATCTGTTATTGATTTTATTGTAATTATAAGTGTGTCATTTTTTTGCAATGAATTGATTCAACCTCATTGGTTGAAGTGTACGCTCTCTATAACGATTCACTTCATAGTTGTTGGTCAGAGTCTCTCCAAAACCGATTTTTTTAACGATTGACATTATTTTATAACTTTTCAGGTACTTTTTGGAGGATGTCGTCGGCAAGAATTAATTATTTTTTACGGCTATAACACAAAACTGCTCTATCTCAACTGCTATTGATAGAACAATGAGGTACATCGTATGTCTCCAATTTCATTTCCTCACCTGATAACATAATCACTTCATTGTGTTAAAGTTGTAGTTAATACTACACAATAATTCAGGTCTCTCATGGAATATCAAACTTCAAGCAATGACAGCTCTATTGATTCATTCAATTGTACCTGAATGAAAATTTCGTATGACATCAAATTTGCAGTTCGTGTTTTTTGTTAAATCATTCCACTATTATCTGTTATAGCCATAGAAAAAGTATAGTGCAAAACTCACAAGGAATGCTAATTTTCCATTCCTATGATTTACCTACGGCTCATGCTGTAAACTTTATATTCGTGGGAAATGGCTATCATTTCTCGCTCGTTAAACAATATAGTAATTCAAGTTGACTAGGAATTTCGTGACAGCAAAGATTTATGTGTTGGTAAATAATTCAGCTGTTTATCACACAAGATACCAACTTTTATTATATTGTTATTTATGAACGATTTGCGGAAAAAAGTATGCATGTATACCTCTTAGGAAAATCGCTTCATTTCCAGATTCTGTTTTGCTTGTCTTGGCTCAATTACATCTTGACAAAAATTATTACAGTGATCGGGGGATAACTCATAAAAAACTTAAAGGTGTAGAGAATGTATCTACTTACCGAGTGAGTAGCTAAATATTCAAAATAAGTTGCCAATCCTTCGTTCAAAAATAGGTCAGACCACCACTGTAAAGTAACCAAATTTCCGAACCATTGTTGAGCAAGTTTACGAGCCATTACGGTTGCAACTGATTGCTTCGCACTATTAGAAGACTCGACAGGATCCCACAGTAGCAAATCTTCCCTACAAAGTTAAATCAAATTGAGAAACCTCTCAACAGCACATTGCAAAATTGTAGTTGAAGGGTAACTGAAAAATATAGGTTTCTATTCTAATGAATACGGATGTCGAACCACCCTGCGAGATTAAAAAGCAAAATATGTTCACAGGTATATTTTTCCTGATTAGGTGAATTGAAAAAACAGTAGGTTCCATCAGGATTATACAAATCAAGAATCTGAAGATGCAATTCTATATTTAAAAATATCTTTCCTCGCCTCAAGAGAATCACCTGAAACATTCGGAATTCCCCATCATTGTGTCATATTTCGTTGAATTATGATTTGAATATGGTACAATAGTAGATTATAACACGAGTAAATAATGATAGCTATTACTGCGAGTAGTATACTCTACTTCATTTACGACTAATTTGATTATCATAAATAAATGATTCTTCAATTTCATTCATCTCAATACAAATACTCAAACACTACCTACGCGTTTGACGCTGACACTTTGGAGTTTGGTAATATCGTTTCCCTGGTAATATTCAATTCGAGATTTTTTTGATAGGACTACAAGAAGGAATAAATACTATTACTATTAATTCCCGCCATTATTCCCTAAGGAAATAATATAAGGCATTATACTGCAGAAACCATAAGTATAATACTTCCTTATGTATTAGTAGTTAAAAAATGTAATTTTACTACATCGATTTCATTTTTACAAGAACTTATAGAAAAATTAAGTACGATTATCCGGTACGCAAATTTCCTTTAAAAAATATTTTCATAATTTAATGTGATTTCAACCCTAATTTTGAGAATGTGTTTATCAAAGGGGTTGTCTTTTTGACCTCCTGTTTGCAGAGAAAACAGTCATATTTTGATATCAAAACAAATCATTAGATGAGTATTGATGTATATTGGCCAACTGAAAAAAAAATTCTTACATTTGTATGATATAGTCAAAGAAAGCATTTCATAAGCTTGTGTCATAACGTCTTCCAAATCAGGCCTTGAGGAATGATACGTCTTATCAATTGTGATTATTGTAACGAGATTTTTTTTATTTCATTATCTTCTTTGTGTTTCTTTTAAACTTTAGTGTTTCATAGTTATATTTTATATTTGTCAAACTTCAAGATATTCATATCTACGTCTTATCTACATTTTACACTTTAACATTTTGTATTGAAATTTTTATTAGTATCATAACGTCCCGTCACTTCAAATCACGCCCAGGCTGTCCCTAATACAGCTCCAGTGATCACCCTGTTTATTCATCACAAATATTAAGTACATGTCAGATTTGAAGATTTCTGAATAAAGATTATTATTATCTCTGACTTGATTGTGAATTTCAAATGAAAGTTTATGTTCCACTGGTATCATATGAACACAAGAACACAAGATTTCTACAAATAGAATTGAAAAATATTCAATATAACTATCCAGGATCTGAATCTGATGATTCGCTATGATCCTTCCATAACATTATTGTTTCGGTATTAGCTTGAAATAATTATAATACATAATTACCACCTACAATTATTGCAATACTGATAATGAAAGTTTGCTTACACGCTCTTGAAAACATACAGGGCGCAACAAAATATTTTATTCTGTGTATATTTAACAAAAAATTAGCAAAGCATCAGAAAAGAAATGTAGCAGCAAGAGAAATAAAAACGGTACAACTTGCGCAATAGCATACCAAAAAGGAGTCATCTGCACACGAGGCCCGAATTACACAAATTCAATCGATTTTGAACGTTTGACGACCAGATGAACCTGAAAAATAACTATATGTTCAGTTTCATCGTGAATGTGTGAAAATTATTCGTGTTTAATCGTCGCTTCAGATTCACGAGGTCCACCCCTCTTTTACTTCAATCAAAAAATACTAATAATGGGATTTTTTCCATGAAGATGTGTGCTAGACAAATTTCCACTCCGTATTCTCTCTCGTGCTAGGAATCACACGTTAAAAGATAAGACCTCGTTAATCCTTGGCTAACGCAACTTTTGAACTAGGGGTTGATGTTTGTAGAGAGGCGTCAACTGAAAAACGAAAAAATCCATTTCAAACCTATTTCGGTGTTACTTCTTTTCTGGATATTGTGTTTTCTTTTATATTGTTCCGGAAAAAAAAGTCGAAGAATAGATACTTGAAACATCCCTCAATGAAATATATTTCAAAAGAGCAGACTCTTACATTTTTATAATGTGCTTAGGCTGAATTCCGCCCTTTTGTATCTTTGATATAAATAAAGGCAAATTATTATTATTATTAAATATATAATTTTTTCGAAATATTTGTGCTTTTTATTGATCTTACCTGTACATTACTAGACCCCAGTTCTCCATCGCGTCCGCAGCGAAGTCTGGAATGGCCACTTGATATAATTTTGTTAAAGATGTGTTGTAATTGATGCCGGTATAATTATTCAAAACAGTTAGCAGCTGAGGGCCGATTTCTACTGCCCAACTCCTTGCTTCGATAAACTCATTCCTTGAGCAAACAGCATAATTTATGTTGTCGGGAGAAGTTGTAACTCCTGGAGTACAAGTGAATTCGGAAACTTCTATGGCGAGGAGGTACGTCGACATCAAAGGTGTTGGTGTAAAAGTGAATCTCTGAATGTTCGTACTGAAATATAAATAAACAATTTAGAGCAATAACTTCATCATTTTGTGTTTTCCAACCGACATAGTTTAAAAAAATATATTTTTCTAAATAATTAAGAAAAGTTTCTTCATTAGGAGATATTATGAATAATTTACAAATTTATCTAGAGATAGAGATTCGGAATATGGTATCAGAAAATGTTTACAACTTGCTCAAATGATGTTTACATTGAACTAGAATAACAGTACAAGGTACAGCTCATCCAATCCATCTTGACACAAACTCAGATACTTTTCCAGTTGCACACTGGTAGTTTAGACCTTGACGAAAGAAAAAACATTTCAACACAATGAACACATATAATAGGTGTTCTTTTATTGCTGGGCATCAAAGTTATGAGTTTTGTACCAAGATGGATTGGATAAGCTGTATATGTTTTAAGAACTGCTATTGTGCTTTTATCTGGGTCTCTAAGACCTATAATCAGTATAATCTAGTCAAAATTGGAGAAACTCACCCAGTCGTCGTCGTCGATGGAGTCGGGGTGTTTGCATTAGATCGGACAGTGTAACCTACTGGACAATCAACCATAATTGTAAAAGCAGCCTTGAAAGAAGGTTCGTCGAAACATGGAAAAGCCTTTCTGGCATTAGTTGGCTGAAATTGTGATGCTACCAGATATTTGGTAACTCCCGTGTTGTCCTGGTAGGAACTTTTGTATAGTCCTGTGGTGTCGGCAGTTCTAAGGGAACCTCTGAATGGTATAGTAAGGATGTATGGATTTACTGGATTGAGGGCTAGAAAAAATTATGCTGATGTTTTTTTATCAAATACCTATATTCGAATATTTTAATAAGGACCATTTTTATACCAAATTAGAAGAAATGGGACAACTGCACCACAAAAAAACAAACTGATATTTACAAGAAATACAAGATTTTAATAATGTTGAACAAGAAAAAAAAAAGGAAATTCGATTTGAAAACATATATTATTATGTAATTGAAAGTTAGTGCAGTATTTTATAGTGAAGTTAATAAAAGTTATTTGTCCGGAGCATTATTAAGATAAACGAACCTGAGAATATAGTAACAGTGATGTCGGAAAAAGGATTCGGGTGATAAATAAAAATTATTTGTGGTAAATACGTGGAGCACATCGTACGATACGATGGAGAATATTATGAATTTTAAACAATACCAATTTGAAGTTTCAAAAAGACTAGTAGAAGAAAAGGGACGTTAGGAGGAAAAGAAAAAACCAGGAGACGGCTTTCAGAAATTTCTAGAAAATAAAGAGAAAGAGAGAGAAAATGAAAATAAAGAGTAAGAACCAGCACTACAGAGAATTCTTGAGAAAGAAAAGAAAGAATGAGAAAAAGCATTCCTGAAAATTCTAGAAGAACAATAAGAAAGTGAGAAAAAAACGATGGAAAGCAGAAGGTTCTAGAACATCAAGAAGGCAGGTTATCCAAGCATGTGTTACATAAAACCGAATTACGAATGGAAGAACTGAAAAAAGAATAGGAAGAAGATCTGGAGGAAAGGCTAAAGGAAGATGTAGTGCATGAGGAGATGAGAAATTAAATGAGAGATCTAGAAAAACAGATAATTCTTTTCTCAAGAACAAAGATCACCGAGATTGCCTTATCAGATATTTCCGTGAAACCATCGACTTTTGACGGATAGTAATTCTGGTTCATGTATCACCGACAATTTGAGGTTGCAGCAGTGACTGAAGTTCTGGAGGAAATCAAAACATTGATAAGTGGAATGAGCACCCAGAAGAAGAAAACATGCCATAGAAGTGGAAAACCGGGATATCTTATCAAAGACGACTGCAGGGTGAGGATGCCACTAATATCCAACTTGCAAGGGTGCCATCACGTACGCAATCACCTGTGAGGACAAAGTCATTCAGCGAGTCCTTGAATTGGTGGCGGAAAAACTAGAAATTGCCAGTATAACGAGGCGCATACCGGCTAGCAGTGATATCCTTCGGCTAGAAATCGTGAAACCTATCTCTTCCAACTTCGTGCTTCGAACTGTCACTGGTGAAAACGCTTCAAGAAGAAGCTGAGATTACACTGTTTCTTGGGCGACTCACCATCATTGATACAGTACCTATACGTCGCAGACAAATGAGATTAATTTATACTCAGAACGGATTTGATCGAAGAATATGAGTTTTCATTCGACAATGAAGAGAAAATTATGGAGTTTAGAGCCAGGCATAAATTCTGAATCAACTTGTTTTTTAGGTTTGGAGTGCCAATGAAGCCCCACACCCTGATCAAGGAAGATATTTTTAATCGAACCTATTCAAGAGGGTTTGTGAATTGATGGGAATCAACAGGGGCAGAACAACATCCCTCCATCCAAACTCTGATGGCAAGATGGAAAAGTTCAACAGACTGGTATCGACATCTCCAACTATTCTTGATGGCCTGCAGAACAGCTGTGCATGATTCCACAAAGTTCACTCCAGCCAGCATTATGTTCGGTATAGATCTTTGTTTGACCTGTGACTTGGTGATCGGATCACCAAGTGCTGAAGAAAAAGAGGTACAGGATTATGCAGACGAACTACAAGATAGTTTGACAGGAATCCACGAGATTGCGAGAAAAAGATTAAAGATAAGCAGTGACTGGATGAATGCTCGACACGATCTCAAGGCAAATACTGGTGTATTCAAAGAGGGAGATTGAGTGAAAAGGTTCAGTGAAAAGTATACGATGCTTAAGTTAATTGAAATCGGTTGAGCGGTCTAAGCGGAGTTTTATTTTTATAGTGAAGTTAGTGAAAACAGTCTAGTGATGCTCAGAGTGTTTTTAGAAAAACGAACTCCCAAAAATCGCAACAATATAAATTGAAAATATTCCTGGCTGGAATTCATCAGATAACCCATCCAAAACATGTTTCTTCAAGTGTCATCTTCGATAAAAAATATAATTTTTCCGGTTTTCAGATTAGTGAAAATGGAACGTTGTCATGATCTTCCTATACAAAATGAATTCCCTGCATTTGAAGTAGATGAGAGTCCTGGGTCATCCTGTAGAAACATACCTGTTGCAACATTTATTGTCAATATTTCAGTGATATTCTCAACTGAAAACGAAATCACAGTATTGCCACCTAGGGAGACATCAATGATTTCCAGAAGAGGACTGGCATGCAATTTGATCTGGGAAACTGTTTCAGTAACGGTGAACTGAATGATGACTGTTCCAGAATATTCACTTTCTCCTGCGGTGAAAGCACTCTCCGGATAATTCAAATATATATCATATGCACTCGGTTGATAAATATTTGATAGACGATAATCTAACTGCGTGGTGTTATTTTGCGATAAGATGCATGGTATAGTCGCAAACAGAAGGATGAATGTTACTGAAGAAATAGCCATCTCGTTATCTGAAAAAAAAAACTATATTTATTTCTGTAGCAAGTGCGAAAAGTACATGTTTATTGCACGCGGTGTGAAATTGTCAAACGAGGCCTTCAGACTGAGTTGACAACACGCATATGTATACATGCATTTGTGTGTAACCCAAGTAACATTAATGTACTTTACTTGAACAGTTTATATATGCCGTAGTCATGCGCCTAGGCATACCCTATTACATACATATTTGCTGGAACTTCCAACATAAAACGTGCTTCAACATACACGTTGAAAAATATTTCAAAAAGTATATGCTTAGCGTATACCTCGAGCAATATTCTTAGAATATTTGAGAAATCTTTCATTTATAACATACGTCGAGTAATTGATGAAAATAGTTTATGCTCAGCACATACATTAGTACATTGTTCAACTGTACTTCATATGAAAAATCCTTCATATCCGACTCAGAATTCTAAGAGAAAAATGTCCCAAAATGTACAGCACTACAGCAAAAATTTACAAAGCATTAGTGACACAATTGATAAAAGCCATCAAATTGCATTTCAAATGAAAATTTCCCAATATAGATACATTCCTCAGGATATGCGATTGACTTGGCGTTCTCAAATGCCAAGCAATCATCACGAAAGGATGAAAATTTGATCAATCGTCAAAAATAATGTCTCAGAAAAGAGCAAGTAGTTTATAATATGCCCATATGCGAGAGGTTCTGGGCTCGACCCCCCAATCGGCAGAGATTTTTCTCTTGGGAATTCTTCTGTCTTTTTGAGGAATTATTTTGCCTCGGTTCAAGATTGACAGATCTGCGAATAACCAGGCTGCTTCTGAGAAATGGCGTAGGGATGAAGTTGCAAAACCTAATTTCATGCTGCTTCGGACGAAGTTGGCGTTAAATATTAAATTACAGAAAGAACATTTACTACTACGGATGTCATTGAAATCAGTCATATATGGCGTTAGAATAGGATTATAATAAAAATTCCTCGAGGTTTTTCAAAGAAATTCAGATGGATATACCCTGTGACCCAATAATACCTCTTTAATAGATAAAAGTTTCAACCAATAGTTCAATGGCAGTAAGAAAGCAACAAATTGAAATGTGTTTCAGTTGTACAAGGTGTTCCTCCCCGAAATAAAATGGATTAACACTAGATAAAATCGACAAACATTCCAGAGATCAAAGATGTTAATGTCTTCAGTATTTTCACCACGCAGCGTCGGAGTAATCGTACAGTAATGGGACGTTTATAGGACCGTATTCCAATCAACAGTAGGATTGTCAGCGATATCAGTAAACTTCCACTGACCCCCGGATTCATCTCATTTATATATACTACATGATCGACAAGTTAATTGTACACGATTCTACTTTCAATCATAAAAAGTGAGTTGTGTGCCAATAAATTATTAACTCCAGTGGAACATTAACCCAGGTTTATTTTGATGAGTGTGACTTCATGTGTGACGACCTAGATTGCAAGCATCACTATTTACCTATTTTATAAAGGCTCAGAAGACGAACACTGCGAGTGAATCATCTACATCTGCTCGACCTATTGTCTCTGAGGCAAGCACAACGTCTTCTTTTTCAACGTGTACTGAGATCAGCGAAGTGAGACCTGAAGAAAGCAACTAATTCACCACTTTGATTTGGAAAACTATTAAGGTAACAAATTAGATTATGACCTGAAACTTAAGTTGCTGAGTTCTCCGTTTCAAATTTCCAGTGATCGTAAGTGGGAAGAAAAAGGCAGTGGCTTGACAGGTACCCGTGGTTGGTTTATACGAAAAATGATGACGTACTGGCAAATATTGTATAAATTTTTCACATCACACCGTAGGAAAAGGAGGTAATCAGGCTTTGAAATATCCGTGACAGTTCCGTATAAGAAAAGGAAGCACGCATTCGAACACTTCGAATCCCATCAATCGAAACAATATCATCACGAAGCTGTGGCAAAGGGCTCCAACTTTTTGAAAACTATGCAAAACCAAAACTTGGATCTCAGGAACGTTATTGACTCAAAGTGAAGAAAGCAAGTAGAAGAAAACAGAGAAAATTTATTTTCAATTGTGGAAACTATAAAGTTTTGGGTGCGTCAAGAACTGGCTTTGAGAGGACCAAACGATTCTAAACCTGTTTCTGTGACTGATGAGCAGCCAGTCACAAATGATGGCAATTTCAGAGCCATCTTAAAAATGAGGATGAAATGTGGTGACACAAATTTGCTCAAACAAAGCGAAAACATTGCTCTGAACGCGACATATATGAGCGCTAAGGTCCAAAATGATTTGATATCAATTTGTGGGGAAATAATTCAGAAGGAAACTGTAAAATGTTCAAATGAAACGAAGGTGTTCTCCGTTTTAGTTAACGAAACTGCTGATATTTCGGGACACGAACAACTTTCACTATGTGTTAGATACACAAAAAAGGACGAAACTTGTTATGTGGTGAAAGAAGCTTTTCTCGGATTTGTAAAGGTCGATTATACAATTGCACAACTATTGGCTGACACCATCATAGCGTCCATGAAAATCATTGACATTGACTGCAACAATATGGTGGGACAGGGGTAGGATGGTGTGAGGAAAGGTATTTCAATTGCGTTCAAGCAATAATACAGAAATTCATTGCGGCTCTCCTTCTTTAAAGTTGGCTCTTTGGTATTTTTATTGAGACCCCTCCGAAACAAAAATCTGGGCAGGGCCTTGTGTCGCATTCTTCCTGGAATGGAATATTCATTTTTTTGTATTCCATTGAAACGAATCCTTTCTTTCCTACTCAGCATTGAAATAGTTTTTCCTAAAATGCGCCATTGCCAAATTAATGATTTTTTCCGCAAATTAGGGAGTGCTGCAGGCTACATTGTAAAAGACTGTAATCTGTATCTTAAAAAAAAAACTGAAGGGTGTCTGGCCATTCGACTTAGATGATCCCAATGAAGTGTGTAATGTTCTCCAAGGTTCTTCAGAGTGACCAAAATGTTACTTCGATGTTCGTCGATTTTAATTTGTAGTTGACTATGAGAAATGCTGGCTTGAACGGTATGTTCTCCTAATGATTTATTATAATTTCTTATGAATTTTTCGGCAAACAATGTGAAGTTCTCGTTAAATCAAAGGCCAAATATTCTCTCAGATATAATGAAGTATAAACCCACAGATTTTCATGTGTAGTAATCCATGAGTAGAAGAGAGACAGATGCTTATGAATTCATGCGTGTAAACAGCGTCTGCCCACTATTAGACACATATATAATGCAAGTGGCAAATGCTTCCTTGCATTTCTCCTATCTGGGAGATGTTTGTTCCTATTCAGTTGAAAACAAAATGTTGCTCAGCGAAGAGATATTAAGATATTTTATCACTTATGAAGGAAATATCACTAGGAGAGCCCAACGTTCGAACCAGGAATACGTTCAAATTCACATAGCACTATTTTTTCACAAAATTCAGTTTGGCTCGAAAAGACATAGGCTTGGAAGTTCTGGAATCTCAACTCAATCAGTAAGTAATATTCTATAATATATGTCGGTCTCCATTCCATGTGAATGCGAAGGTACATTATTTATTCGAAAGGACATGAAAGGCAATTTGAGCCTCGTAATACCACGGAAATTGAACAAATGTATTGAACATGGTGAAAGACATTTTGAACAAGTTTTACAGGTGTGATTATTGTCGTTCCTTTCATTTTGAATCCGTTTGAAATATTGATGCAATACTTCATATTTGTGATTTGTAAAACGTAAATAATAGAAAAAATGGTTAGGAATAACATTTAAAATGTTGGTATCATCGTACAGGTTATTTCATGTAGAATACGAAGGTAAACTGATATACAGGGTATTTCTTTTAGAAAAATCGTATAAACTTAAAATGAAGTTGCCAAAAATCAAAGTAATATTTGAAACCCTGTATAAAGATAAATGATGGTCAGAACATAATATGCTACCTTGGGGTCGTCTTAGTCAATCCGGGAGACAACTCTCATATTTGTGAAGATACAGTCTGATAACAGTTATTTCAAACACATCCTACATCACCATCAATTATTTCAGTAGGAATAAATATTTTAATTCTGAGTAGGGAGCAAAGGAACCGTTACAATATGACAGGAAAATAAAATGATATCCCCATTTGAAAATATATATTTTTGGCTCTCACAGAGACATGAAACACCTTGTACATCTGAAACTCATTCTCAAATGTGGCTTTCTCAATGTCATATATGAAACGACAATGATATTACCTTATCTCCATAAAAATGGAATCGACGAGGACCTATTCCTTGGCCACCGAGGTTGCCATACCCAACGTCAATGAATTTTTATTTATGGGGACTGGTGAAATCGGAGGGTTTTTTCATCTGATCCACGTGAGAACAAACTTTTTGCAGATATTCAATAAATATCCAGAACCAGGTGGAGAACATTTTGAAAATTTTTATGAGTGTAATTATAGTCGGTTCTTTTGTTTTAAGTTTAAAATGTTGAACATATATTCATTTCCTCAATTTATTGAAAAGGTTTTGTTCCCTTATTTCATCTATTTCAATTCTAAGAAAATTCAATAACAACAATTGAAAGTACTTTATTGTTATATTGATGATAGTAGTGATGATTAGATAATTTGGATAGAACAAACTAATGGATGAGTCGTACGTTGTTTGCGTGAAAAGATGATAAAATAATTTATTGGGTGATCACTGATACTTATCTCCTTTATTTGTATAAGATGTCAATTGATGTTCATTGAAGTTTCCAACGCAGTAATTACTCTAAATTGTCGATACCTCACTCAACAACGGATTAAATTAATATCAGGAGGAATTTTGTAGAAACAGATATGAAAATAAGAATTATCCATATGCGGATCAGTTGTCACGGTTAACTAACTTTATAACACCTCATAAATTTTCATAGTCGCTGTTTTCCTGAAATATCTTTGGTATTTTCCTATTATATGTATATTCATTGACCTGGGGGCTGTAATTCTTCCTAAACTTTATTTTGAGCTTGGAGAAGCAAATGACCAAAAATAAGACCTTAATAATATCAATACGTTTTTTATGGATCGAAAATATAACCAATTTTCGGTGATCGTAGGTTATATTTCCACGATGGAAATGTCATCGATTCATTCCCTAGTGGCACAAATACAATAATGTTAACTTCCTTCTCTATAGTGATGAAAGAAGCGGTACCGTATGCATATTTACACACCCTCCCACGGCACCAGCGTACTGAAATCTGTGAGTCTGTTTAAGTAATGCTTCAAAATCTCACTGATTTAGGCACCTACGCATATTATGCGCGCAAAAGCTAGTAGGCCAAAAGCCAACGACGCGCATTTTCCTTAGTAACCTGATGGCAGACTAACATCTTATTGTCATGAATAACTTCGTAATGGAGGCAGAATAAAAAATATGTCAAGCCCCTTTTAGAGCGTGTTGATCGTTGTGTTGAGTAGAGTCATCAATGATGATAAATATTCCACTGTGGAAATAAAAACGCAATTTTCTGATGAAGAGAACGAACGTAGAATTTGAATGAAAAAATACTCGGGAGAATCAATCAGTAGAGTATCTTACATACAGGGTGTTAATTAAGTATCTACCATAAATTTAACAGACGATTCTTTGTTTAATTTCAAGACGAAATGTTCATATAATCATGGGTCCGCAAATCCTTCGTTATCGGGACACAGGGTGTTGAATTAAAAACAAAAAAAAAAAGGTTATTCTCAAATATCCTTTACCTAATTTCGTTGTAATTTGGCGTTGGTATTTATAACATTAGGGAGCTAATTTAGCCCGAACCTGATTCAATTTATCAGGTCCAGTGGCGTCTCGAGCGGGATTTGAACGAATATTTTTGACTCAAAAATGTACGCCACTGACGTTTGAGCAATTTTTATAATTTTTTTGGTTTAAGCAATTATAAATATAACTTTTTTGTCGCTTGATTTTTTTCGCATCTTGCTTAGTTTTTGAGAAAAAAAGTCGACCTAATTGCATATCCCTGGACCTCACAAGGAATAATATGGGGAATTGAATGTTTCTTTTGGAAACTATTATTTTCACAATTTTTCATTACTAATTTTGTAACAGTAACAACAAATATTAAATAACATTAACATCTAGATTAACGAATTGTACCAAATTAAGTTTTGGAATTGGCCTCCTTCGGCTTCAATACAACCTTCTAGCCGCCGCATCATTGAATTTCGCACTCTTCTGAAAATACCATAAATAATAATCAAGGGTCGCTTTGGAAAACGGTTGCAGCGTTTAATAAACAACTTGACAGTCGTTGTCAACTTTAGAAGCTTTTAATTAATAATTGTTATAAAATGTGAGTTAAGTGGTTATTTTTCGAACCATTTTTGTAAAACATGGTTCAATTCACTAACAGTAAAATGGCAGATATGCATTTCTGTTATGGAATAGCTCACGGAAACTTGAATGCTGCAAGACGCATTACCATGAAAGATTTCCTCAGCGTGTAGTGCCTAATAGAAGAACTTTTGTACGTCTCCATGCACGACTTTCTGAAACAGGCAGCTTTAAAAGATCGACGGTTGTCATGCAACGGTACGAACAGTTCCAATTGAAGAAGATGTTTTAAATGAGATTGAAGTAAATCCTCATACCAGTTACTCGGAAAATAGCTGAAGAACTGAATATTATTCATGTCACAGTGTGGCAGATTTCAAGAGCCCAGCAGCTATATCCCTATCACATGCAACGTGTGCAAGCTCTAATGCCCAGAGATTTGCCTGTAAGGCTAGCTTTTTCTAATTGGTTACGCGGTAATAAGAAGAAATCCAGGTTTCCTAAATCGACTATTGTTTACAGATGAAGCTTGTTTTTCTCGCAAACTCAATTATTAACTCCCACAACAATCACATTTGGGCCGAAAACAATCCACACGCCTTGATAGAAAATAATTTTCAAGGACAGTTTTCTTTTAATATTTGGGTTGGAATTGTCGGTGACCATCTCATTGGGCCTCACTACACAAAAGGGTAAAAATAATAATTTCCAAAAGAAACATTTAATTTCCCATATTATTCCTTGTGAGGTCCAGGGATAAGCAATTAGGTCGACTTTTTTTTCTTAAAAACTAAGCAAGATACGAAAAAAATTCAAGAGACAAAAAAGTTGTATTTATAATTGCTCAATCCAAAGAAATAATAAAAATTGCAAAAAAGTCAGTTGCGTGCATTTTTAAGTCAAAAATATTCGTTCAAATCCCGCTCGAGACGCCACTGGACTCAATGAATTGAATGACGCTCGGGCTAAATTAGATCCTCAATATTTTAAATATCATTGCCAGAGTACAACAAAATTAGCTGAAGGAAATTTAAGATATTTACGAATAACTTTTTTTTTTTATTTTAACACTCTGTATCTTGAGAACGAAGGATTTGCGAACCCATGTTTATATGAACATTTCGCCTTAAAATTACCTAAAGAATCGTCTGTTGAATATATGGTACATACTTAATTGACACCCTGTATATCCAAAAATTAAAAAACTTCATTTTTGTAAATATTTCGTGTGTCAACATTCCAATAGAAACAAATCGCGAAATATATAGTAGTCGAATAGAAATCTCAACTCAAGTTACAACTGTTATAAAAATTACTGAAAATTAGAAAGAATACCTACAAGAAAAAAAGATTCGTTTAGATGAGAAGGTTTTAACACACCAATAAGGGTAAGTTGGTATTTCATGAGTGGGTGTGCTCGGGTGTGTGTGATATTTGATTTATTATCAAAATGATAAATAATTCTGAACCGATGGAAGAATAATAAAAAATATTTTCCTGTGATCAATCAATGAATACTAAAACACTGTTATACAATTTATACACACTATTATTTCACCCACAATATATATACAGGGTTGTTTGTTATAAACGTCACCACCCTCCAACTATCGTATTCTCAAATAAGATAAATACAAAAGTTGTGGTATCTTTTGATACTCATTTGGTCGTAGGTATTCTAACATGATCGTGGTTAAATTATTCTGCTCTGGCTGCCCGAATGTTGAAAAAAGTTGAACAATTCGCGTAGATGCCTCAATCAATAATATTTTGGCCACAAAAATTCACAGATTTCAGCAACCCGATGTCGTCGTATTGTAAGGCGTAGCATACATGCGGAGGTGCCAAAATCAGTGAGCTAATGTAGCGTTTCTATTAGCCACACAGGCTCACAGATTCCAGCATTCTGGTGGCGTAGGAGGGTGTATGTAAAAATGCGTACCGTATACAAAGGTAACTCGTCTCTGATAACAACGTTCAATTCAAACGAAATTCATTTGTGAAAAAATATAATGGTTTTGTATTTCAGTAATTTTTTTATTCAAAAAATTGGTTATGATAAATTTCGTAAAAGTACAAGATTCTTACAAGATCAATATGCCAATCTCGTAATGTTTCGTTTGTCATAATTTTAATTACAGTTTATTAGGAAGTTCGGTCTGTATCTGCGTTTATTTCATTTATTCTGATTCAGACAGAGATTTATGTTTCGAGAATACATACCACTATAAATAAAAAAATTGGCAGGAGAAACATATTTCCAATAATTATTACCTGATAAATGAAAAGAAATGTTTGAGCAGATGTATTCAGAAAAAGCAAATAAATTATTTTCCGGAAATTGAAAATCGAAATATTTTCTACTGCTGCAAATTATCACACAGGTACTATAGGGGCCGGTTTTTCAATAAAAGTGCTGTTAACACACTAAGCTGTCACCTGAGGCCTCAACAGCTAATCGAAGTGCTTGGTTGAGACATTGAATTGGCTGATGAGGATTTACATGATGATAGCTAAGTTTCTTATCAGAATATTGAAAAACCGCCCCCCAAGTGTATAGCTGCTTCCCTTCACTTTCACTAGTGCAATAGTGAAAACAATTCACCGGAAAAAAGGCAAGACTCACAATTCATGTTGCATGATTTATTTCGAACGAAATCAAATGTCTCTGTCTTCGAAGCTCATTGGATGAAGTACTTCGGAATTTTCGGAGCAAATGGGATCATTCGACACCTTTTCACGATACTCAAGACTTTAAATGTTCCATCTCACCTTCATTAATTTTACAGCGCCTTCGAAAACTTGCATAAATAAATAGCAACCACAAATTCAAACTCAGGTTCAAATTATGAACGATACAATGGTAGATTGACCTTCGCTTGGTCCTTTTATAATTTTGAGTTTAATCGAGTTTTTATCAATTTTTCCAAGAACAATAAAACGAATATTTCTTGAATACAAGTTGTAAATCAACTGATATGTCTATAGTTATTGAGATCATAGTTATATAGCAATAAAAATTAAGATTTGCCAGATGAATATTGTGAAAGCCAAAAAAAACAACTATGACATATCTATAATGAATCATCGTGTACCGGGTAGTCCAATCATTATTTACAACAAATTTTCAGTTCTGGAATTTTTCTTGAATTAGTTAATCATTTCTACTACCTACCTTTGATATTTGCAGAGACGGGAATATTTTGTCGCATGCGACAGTGTGCAATAGACATTTGAGAATCAGGCGTCATCATTAACTAGTGCCATATTCTTGTTTGAGGATATATGGGCAGTGAGTCTTGTAATGGCCACTATATGGTTTTTTTACAGGTTCATACGGAAGGAAAGCCCTGTAATGTTCAGAGAACACCGGGCGATACGAATTAACATCAACATTAACTTTAAATCTTTGACGTTTGTAAGCATCGGCTGTTCTATTGAAAAAAAATACCTGAGCAAGAGAGATTCGACAGGTCTCCAAGCTCACAACAAAGGGGTGAGAGTTCTGCACTCGTCGGGTCATTCGTGTCGATACTGCCAAGGATGGAACGATGGACGACAATTCAGAAAAGCACCGACGCTTTTACGATGTTCCAACGAAGTGAGTGAGTCCGTGTAGTACCGTTGTTCTTGGAGAGTACCGACTGGAAGCTGAATTGCTTTCCTCATAATTACTCCTATCCAAGCCTTCTAGAGGAAACTCAACAGTGGCAGTCGATTTCCCTCTGAACCCTTCTGTTGGAGAAAATCGTTTCTAATGAATCACCAATACTCTAGGAAACTGTGAAAGCATCCAAACAGTGGGTCAATAGAAGTTGTGGTTGGATATGGGAATGTTTCAAAATGGGTGCAAGTTCACAAATGAATAGTGACCACAATATGTGCATTCCAATATTGATTTTAATTGCCATACGAAGTTAACTATTTTGCTGGTTGTCTATCGTCAGGTACCACCACCCTTGGGCTTTGTTGAAGTCGGTGAATTATAGGATAATTGAAGGAGTGCCTTTACCTCAGTAGCACACACACTAATTGGTTCAATATTACGGAAACATATTGGGCCTATATTGTATATATTGAATAATCACCCTAAAAAATGTGAACATCCCAACCAGCAAAATTGTTTTATAATTTCATGGTGCTGCAACAGTTTTATTTTGTTGTTATTTTATAATTACTTCCAAAGTGCTAATAGATTATATTAGACGAGCTGTGAACACAATATAGTTGTAGGCAATAATAGTGTTTCATAAATTTCTCATAGAAACGTTTATAAAATAAAATCAAAAAATCGTTATAAAATTGTCACGAAATTATCACAGAAACGTTTTAACAACTAACTTATGCTGTCGCCAAGAATGAAATGCAGCTTTTGAGAGGAACCAGCAGTCATTGATTTTAGAGGTCAATGAAGTATAATTTGTGAGCACAAGTGTGTCCCAATAACTTACCTAACGCATGATGTCGTGTAATATTGGTCATTGGAAAAAAATTAAGAAAAGTGATTCGTTCAGCCGAAGACTGAAAATATGTTACGATAATATGATGTGCAGTGATAGGGGCATCTCTGTCGTTAATTTTCTAAAACAGGTTCACTTAAGTGAATCAAAAGAATCAACAAACAATATCATACAGTAATAGCTTTGAACTCAATTCGAAGCGTGGGTGTTCCATTAAAAAAATATTTGGAAACTTTTTCGAGTCACTCTGTTAATTGAAAATACTAACAAAACAAAACATCCTGATAGATAATACTTATATCCAAACTATGTGAGAAATCCCATTCAATATCTTCATATAATCACTTTTGTAGGAATCTATCGCTTTAAAAGTAGTCCGACTCTGCCGCAATACCATCACTTCCAGAACTCAGTATTTCTTAACAGTTTTATAGGAGTTTGATAGTAGCTAAAATGCGTTAAAATGATTGCTTTTGATACCAAATCATTTTATAGAATGACGCTATTTAAAAATGATAGCAATCCGGAGTACCGACATTAGATGAGTTGAAGATATGAAATACCGCAACTACAATGATATTTACAGCTGAAAATTACATGAATATTATAAGATAATATGATTCAGAACAAACTGAGTTGAGTTTGCGAGTAGAAAATTGATATTTCGACAGTGTAAATTTCTCTATAATCAATATTGTTTACCAAAAACATCAATAAATGAGTGGCGCGCTTAAATTTTGCTAATAATACGCTACATATATTGTCAATAAAATTTCACTTGCATTAAAAATATCAATCTTTGAAGCACAAACAATGTCTTGAACAGTTTTATAAGTCCAAAAGGGAAATTATTAAAATGGCTTCAACCTTTCTATTTGTTGGTTTCAAGTTGGTGACTATTATATTTTCCTAGTGTCTAATACAAAATTACTTCTTGCGCCTTCAAGAAAACAGTTTTAATACTTTTTTATTTTATCGGTTTATTTATCTGTTCAGGCGGCATTATATTTTATAACGCTCACTTAAAACTACTAAAAAACTCTTATGAAATTGTCTCTTAATTATTTTATAAGTATCGCTCAAATATGTTGCAGAAGTGCAGTAAGAGAAGTGTTAAAACTATTTTGTAGTATTTGTGAAAGGCTTAACAAAATATAAAATATATAAAACGGTGCCGATTTACTACTCGTAGCTGTTTTATAAACACATTGAAAACATTTCTGAGAGGAATACAGTTTTATAATTCGTTTCTCCGAAACATTTTCGCAACTATAATGAAGTAAAAAATTGCTAGTTGGGATACGATATTGATCAATATATTTAAAAATAATATATATATAGATATCATTATAGTGTACATTATTGTAAAATAATAAAACATATCTATAGGAATTCATTAAAAATCCTAATTTAACATCGGGAACCGGCGAAGCAAAATAATTTAATAATGTAAAGAAGGAAATGTTATTGGAAAAATGCGAGAAAAATATTAGTTGAAAGCGGAAAAGTGAGACATATATCCTGTCAGATTCTGAGAGTAAGTAGTTCTAGGTATAAGTGGTCAAGAAACAATTTCTATTTGATACGCGAAATAAATTGACGTTTGAAATTTGCTATTTACTCTTTCGTTATTGGACGAAAGTTAAGCTAGAAGCTATTCTTAGGCATTTTATGTATAATATTGTTATATAGTTTATTAAGTATAAATAATAATAATATAGCAATAACACTATTCACAACAGATATCAATATCAATTAATAAGTGAATAAATACTTCAACTTCACGTAGTTATGAACTTGTTGTGAGGAAGTTTTCATAAGTGTATTTCAATTTGATAATTTTGATGGAACTTGTCAATTCATCTTGAATGATTGTAGGTAAATATAAAAAGAGTTTTTGTGAAATCACATATTAGTAGTAATTGTATTTTATATAGTGACGTTAATAAAACTAGTTTTTAGTGTTGTTTGGAGTATTATTTAGTAAACGAACCCAGAAATATCGTTACAATATTATGAAAATGATCAATATATTCTCCTCCAAGGAATTTTTATATAATTTTTCATATCCCAAAATTGTTTCGTAATTCACCTCGTTATTATTTTCGTTTTTAGTTTGTTTCAGGTCCATTTCTAATAGATTATAGGTAAATTATCTGTTATATCATAATCATTGATGATCGGTTTGGAAAACTCAATATATTTTTTTACTTTTTCAGAAAATAAGATCTCAGCAAGATTTTTGATAATGAACAATTCGTGTTGGTTTAAAAGTGAAACTCTCTTCACTAATAAAATAATTATAATAATCATGAACAAGTGAGTCAGTAAGGAAATTTGAAATTTAAACCACCTATGAATATAATTTTTGTTGAGAGTTGAAAATAACTCCGAATTGGTTCATTTCGTCATTTGACAAGTATCTGGAATGCCTCATGGATATTTAGACATCCCGGTTATGAACACTGATCTTTTGAGTGAAAAAATTAAACTTTCAAAAACCAAAGAATAAGACATCAATCAGTGGAATAATTCTTGGGTTAGGCATTCTCAATTCGTTGTGAACTTCTTCATTTCTCGTGGTACTCGACGTTGTCTGCAGATTAAACTTTATTGAATAGTTTTCTCGATCGATTGAAGAATTTTGATATGTTTCTGAAAAAGAGATTATTCTGAGTGAAACACGATTTGAAATGTGACCAGTGAACCTTTTTCTGAAATATATGAGGTACAGCTTATCCAATCCAACTCTTGGCACGGAGATTCGTCCCACATCTGGTTGCGCATTAAACTTCGTGTAGTTTTCAATTGGCTAAAATACGCGAATACGTCATCATGCCAAGATGAAATGAACAAGCTGATATATATAAGAATTCGAAATTATTGAAAGTATTTGGATATTTTTTTAGTTAAATATGGAAACAATTTCACTAGGTACTTTCAGAACCTAACTTCAGGTTGTTTGCAGATTAAAATTGAGTAGATCCTTTCTCGCAATCATCTGAAGAATTTCAATGTTACTGAAGGAGATATTGTTCTGCGGAAGACGACTGCGAAATCGTAATTGTTTTCCCGCAGAAGGTCTGGATATTAATAAGTACTTTCATTCTCGCTGGACATTTTATTATTAGCCCAAATTTCACAATTCGAAATTTTCAGATGTTTCATTCGAAAATTATTTCAAGAAGAGAATTTACTTGAAATATGTGTGATATTTATGAAAGGTCAAAATATACAGTAGCCTAAATACATTAGAATAACATTTCAGTAGTGCTAATGAGTCGGGCAACACTGATGAAGCCAACTATAATTGAGTTATATTTAGGTACATTGTCGAACCCTCATTAATAATATAAATCAACTAAAATTCGAACAGTGTCTCTGCAACTCAACTATGGTGCATTAACAATTGTCAAATATCATATTTTTTCTCCGGTTTAAAAGGAATACCAAAAAAGTGTAAATTTTATCAAAGTAAAAGTTACCATATTCCTCGAAAATATACTTATATTTGCAAGTGGACCTAACTACACTGAATATTTTTTTCTGTGTAGGTATTGACCTGTATTATCAGCTGTAAATATGCTTTTTATTCCACTTTATTCGAATTTGAGATCATAAAGTGAACAAAAACTGATAACAAGTAAATACCAAGAAAAAATTCTTGATACCCCCAGTTGCAAATCTGACTGAAGTTGATATTTACAAAACAAACAGCATTTTTCAGCGATGTTTTGATATTCAAAATTTGGAAAGTATTGACTTACATATCTTTTCAATGAAAAACAAAGAAATTTTTCAAAAAAATCGATATCAAAAAAGTATTGCATATGGTGCATAGCTTTTGGGAGGCACCTTAGAATGTGAAGCTTATAATTTCGATTCCAAAACACTTATTTCAATTCAGTTAACTTATTTTCAATAAAAGCCCCTCGATTTCCATCAATTCTCTATTTCAACTTACAAAAATATACAAATATATATATTCGACAATATACTACAATTCATCCTAAATTTACCAATTAAACAACAGAATATGCTAATTTTTTTTTCGAGTCGACTTTCGGACAGCCCCGTGTTGAGAAGAGCTTGGCTCACTATCTGAGCACGCTAAATCCCTCAACAAATTCTTCCTGACAGGTAATCTCGTACTACTAGGAACCTTCAAAAGTGTTTTTCCATCCAATTTACTATCAGAAGGAGCGCATTTTTTAGAAGATTGCTTGAGCTTCTCTGTCAGCAGCTTGGTTCTCGTCTTCAACGCATTTGTAACTTCTGCATCACAATCTGCGGTGGTGACATGTTCTTCGCTAGGCCCAGCCTTCACGCTGTTACTGCGCTGAGTTTTCTTCTGTCTGGTTTTCCTTTCGGAACCATCCGTGTAAATTTGAATTTTTGGTCCGGGCGTTTTCAGATTGGAATTTGGAGCAAAGCTCTTGGATGAAACCCCTAAACTTTCGGTGTTATTATCAGGAGACGTAGTGAACAGCAGGCATTTTTTCATCGGTTTTTTGAGCGGTGAAAAGTTAGGAGTAATGGCCTTCACAGGAAAAGAGATTTGAGTCTGCTTGGATTCGGGAGTTTTTGGTGTCTCCTCTGTATCGTTCACACTCAAGAACTCCATGTCGTTTTGGATTTCTTGTAGGGGGTCTTCACTTAGTGTTTCAGTGAGAAAACCTACTTTTTGTACTATAGCTTCGTTATATAACAACGCATGATCGTGTTTAAACGTTGCTAAGGTACTGATCAACTTATTATTTGTATTTAAGGCGTCAGTCTTACTTTTCGTTCTCCTTAAGTGACTACTATAATTCAGCAGAGTATAACCATAGCAGGACACAAATTCTTTCTCATATTCAGGCAGAAGATCAGGGTGAACAAACTGAGCAACGGTATCAGCATTCACAGCCCATTTTTCGTTGTAATAATCGTATATTTTCAAGGCACCTTCGTAAAAACTCTGAGCGATTGCTAGGTTATTTTGTTTGACGCTCAATAAAGCGCTCAGCCGGGTTTGTTCCACGACGAGAGTCTGGTATTCGAAGCAAATGCAATAAAAACAGTAACATTTGCTCTTGTGCTTTGTCACTATCGGTTGGCTGAACGACTGTATCATCAGTTTAGGCGAGGAAGGCGACAACTGCCTCATACACTGGTCCCGAACCGGCAAATCGAGAATCATTTCCATGGAATCGTCGTTGCATTCTTTGACGGGCCTCGGAGATCGGCATTTCTGAGTACCCTGCGTAATTTTCGATTTCGCAGATTTACGAATGGACAAAATATTGGCCAGGCCGTCGATTTTAACCTGGCAATCTTCTAAACGGTTCGACATTACATCAGCGTGCGCCAGATACATCAAATAGAAGGAACATCGGAGCGGTAGAACCAGCTTTTGAGTGAGGAGGAAAGTTTCTCTTCCGTACGTCCGGACCTCCATAGGAACTTTCATCAAGTGGTAGAGCCTCGAGAGTTCCTCGCTGGCATCAAGCATTATTGATATTTCGTACTCCCGTTCGTTGGTTTGCGTGTTATCTGTAAAGAAAGCAGGTTTGTCAATAATGATTTTTATAAGGGATACAATTACACTCAGACCGTACGACAGTGACTGTTTTTTGGACCTATTTACTAACTAACTAAATGTACAAGAAAATAATTCATTGGTTAGATACACAATCAACAAAAATTACTGATCATTCAATTATCAGTGTGACGAGTCAATATTCTAACGGTTCCTTTCACAATGAACTCAGGACAATCTGTATATACTTTCAATCAGTTCCACTATCTCAGCGCGCAGGCATATGAAAACAATGTCAAACTGGGGATACGAGGCCCGAGTGAGTGAATTATTAGGAGCTGATATGTTGTCAGTGCCATTTTGTATTAGAAGTTTCATAATTCGTGCACCTTTCGTGGTGGAAAAGGCCTAATAAAACCTAAGTTAAACTATCATGATTGCGTATATCATCTGTACGATATGCAAGAAAGATGTTTTCGTTCCAGGCAAAATAGGGATTAGTGAATTTCCTGAGGTCCGTGTCCCGTAGAACCGCAGTGCTATAGGTCTTTCTAAACTACCATCGAAAAAGCCTAGTCATCCTAGTCTCATTCACCGTCCGTTTCCTTCAATCAGATTATTATGCAAACCCTCAGAAGCTGCGCCTTAGTGATCGTCTAAGATGCTAAATGTCATTTTCTTATGGCGCGATTTCACTGTGAAAAACGCTAGTCAAGTCTGCATTTACCGAGAGGATTCCGAAAATGTACACCTTCAACTCGTTGTATTATTACCCTTTTGGGCGTAAGTATAGGAGGAAGAACCACACTGAGTGAGTACAATTCTAACTCTCCTCTAATTTTCCTGGGTGCCTGCACAATAAAGAAGATTCCCTGTGTTTTACTTACTGTTCGTTTATTCAGATCATTTATTGCTACCTATCTTGAGCTGTTTATGTCTCGCTACCTATATGGTATTTCCATTCATTTGTGATTTGATCAGAAGCTGCCGATTGAACAAAAGTGCATAAAACTCAATAACCAACTAAATGTTGAATGTATTATTTTAATAAGCAATCGTAAGTCTTGATTTTATTTATTCTTTTCGAGCTCGCCTAACTAAACTTATTCATGTCATATAGGTACTCAATTTTTAATCTTTTCTCCAATATTTAATTCTTATGCAACGGTTCTGCTTGCATATCATCTTGTACATTAAATTCAATAAATTACATTTATTTTGTTTGATTCCCACTCCTCGTCGATTTATATGAGTATATTAGTTGGCTGGCGCCCCATAGTTTACAATGAATTAGTGAACAATTTTTCTTATAAATCACCGTAAACAAGCGGTGTCTGTCGATGGAAGCACTTCGCTATAGGCTCCTACTAAATATGGTTTGCCACAGAGATCCGTCCTTGAGCCACTGTTGTTCACAATTTATGTCAATGATATATTCCACTACTTGCTTCCCGATATATGTATTGCATTCGCTGATGAAAATTCGATATTAAATTCGCACTATAGTCAAATTGTACTCGAAGAACTCATGGCGACGACTGCATCTAAAGCAGAACTGTGGTTCACGACAAACAAACTCAAAATGAATAATGATAAGACCCAGCACATCATATTCTCCTCTAATAAAAACATCTCGAATGGATCCACTGTTGAACTTCTGGGGATAACTCTCGATGATGAACTGAAGTGGAATAGCCACATAAACCATCTGTGCAATAAACTGTCCAGCCAACTATTTTTGTTGTGTAAACTGAAAAATATTGTGGAAAAAGATGTGCTATCGCATGACTACATATCACTCCCTCTTCCATTCGCATATAAGCTATGGTACAATTTTATGGGGAAATTCTAGTCAGGCAACAAGAGTTTCTAAGTTGCAAAAGAGGGCATTAAGAATAATCGAAGGTACTCGCTACGACCAACCCTGTAGGCCACCCTTCAATAGAAACCGCGCGAATAATGTCACTTCCTTGCATATATACATATATATATATATATATATATATATATATATATATATATATATATCATTTTTTGACAGAAGATCGAGACGAAAAAAAATGTTAAAAGAGTACACATTTCTGCTTGCTGCTTTACCCAATAACAATCTTCCTCATATTGTTACCGTTCAGCAAAAATCTTCCATTTTACTTCTATATATATATATATATATATATATATATATACAGGGTGGCCCACCACATTCGCCTCGGTATTTTTACGAGAAATGAAGAGAGTTAGGGAAAAAATTTTAGCACAGTCATATGTGGGTTCATGAGGAGCATATTTCAAAATTATTTTGAATTATATAGGGTGACCCACAAAAAAATTACATACCAAAGTTATATTTATTCTTATGGAACACCCTATATTTCTTCATATTTTTCGATACTATAGACAAAATAAAGGTTAGTTACTATTATATTCCCTATACCTAAAACTAACCGTTTTCGAGAAATTTTGAGAAATTCAAAAATACAGATCATAATTTAAAAATTGTTTTCACCCAGTAACGTGTAACAAGATGCTCGTGATTGAATGTACTGCTTAGCTCGAAGGTTAAAGTTAACGATTACATGCAATTTTTAATGCAATATTATACAGAGTGGTGAAAAAAATTGCCTCAAAATTTGGACATACATTTAAATAAATAACTTCTTAAAGTTGAATGGAACACCCCGTATTCAGTGGCGTAATTTGACGCATAATTAGATTTCCTTCAAAACTATATTAGGGTTCCCTATACCTATCTCTTTTGATTTTCATACGAAAGGTGTTTTTATATTTTACTTAAGAGTAATTTTTCTATCTTAAAAATGAAACACACTGTATTGTGATGAAAAGCAAAAAAGCATTTTGAAGTCATTCTATAGAAAAATTAGGAATCTCAAATAGTTTATTATTTCAATAAATGTTCAAAATGGCGTCCGATATTCCCGATGCTTAGGCGAACTCTTTCTTGAAATGATGAGTGCTGAACTGTGGATAACATATTTTATATTTTTCATATCCTGAGGTGTCGTTGGCTCTGTATCGTAAACAATACTTTTGATATATCCCCATAAAAAATAGTCGGGACTTGTAAGGTCCGGAGACCTGGCTGGCCGGTTCTGTGGACCTCCTCGTCCTATCCATCTATTTGGATATTGTCGATCTAGCTCGTTTCAAACACGTCTATCAAAGTGTGCAGGAGCACCATCTAGCTGCATCCACATCCGTTGACGAATATTAATAGACATACTTTCCAACAGCACAGGCAAATTATCCCTAATGAATCCGAGAAAAATGACTCCGCTTAAGTGACTATCAAGAAAGTAAGGACAGATCATCTATGCTGGTGATCAAGGGTTTTGAAAATATTAGGGTTTTCGTCACTGTAATAGTGAAAGTTATTTCTGTTAACTAATCCGTTGTTATGAAAAGTTACTCATCGGAAAAAAGCACATAATAAAAAAAATGTTCTTCATCACCAAACTTTTCTAAAACCCATAAACAAAAATTCAGTCGTCGATCATAATCTTCTTCAAAAAGCTGTTGATGTAGTTCAATGCGATACGGGTGGAATTTGTACTTTTTAATTATTCTTTGGATACTCTGTCTGCTTAATCCAGTTGTCGCATATTTTTCGCTGACTTGTGTGAGGCTGTTCAACTAGAGATAACGTCACTAAATATTCATTTTCCCCATTTCCAGTAACTGGTTTTTGCCGTTCTTGCATATTATAAGATACACTGCCTGTTCTTTGGAAAAGATGCAACAATTTTTCCAATGAACGCTTGTTAGGATGACTCTTGTGAGGATACCTTTGGGCATATACTCTTGACGCCAATAAACAGTTTTCTTCACCTTCACCGATTGTTAAAATCATATCAATTCGTTCTTGCTGGGGATAAGTTCTATTTCAAGAAGACAATTTCAAACTAGTTTAACAATGATAATGGTTTGATTAACAAGTTGTCGCTGTCAAATATTTTCTGTTTCATAATAATAATTAACGTCATCTAGGCCAGAGCCTACTTTTATCGAAAATATAGTATAATAGGTTTTATAGAAAATCCTAAATGTATGTTCTTTTACTCCCACCCGTAAACATGCTGATTTCTTGATAGTTCTAAACGGATAAGTTGGCAATTCCAGTCAACTGTACGGATATGAGTTCATATCCACATTGGTTGGAAAATGAATTCCACAAGCACAGAGAACAAAATACTTGTTGCTAGGGTACTCGCCTATGGCATCGTGCCCAAATTTCGTCCTCGTGCGATATGGCCACCATATCCACTCTTGTTGTACAAACTACTATTTTATTTACCCCATATTGTAATTTTGTTATTTCAATATGAAGTCTAATATATTTGCTAAGAAACAAGCGAATTCAACATATTTCGCCTCAATAATTGAGACGCATCTTATTTTAAAGAATGCTGTAATATTTAAGAAATGGCAATTCATTTGAGTTTTTACATTTGCCTGCATTTTACTTCAGACACACCTTATTTTCGAAAATTTAAACTTGTGCTTTTAGCGAATCTACGTATTCCTTATTAAAAATGTTTATTTAACGCATTCTAAGCTTTTTATTATAATACAGTGTGTTTCATTTTCAAGATGAAAAAATTACTCATAAGTAAAATATAAAAACGCCTTTTGTGTAAAAATCAAAAGAGATAGGTATAGGGAACCCTAATATAGTTTTGAAGGGAATCTAATTATGCGTCAAATTACGCCACTAAATACGGGGTGTTCCATTCAACTTTAAGAAGTTATTTAATAAAATGTGTGTCCAAATTTTGGGGCAATTTTTTTCACCACTCTGTATAATATTTCATTGAAATTTGCATGTAGTCGTTAACTTTAACCTTTGTGCTAAGCAGTACATTTGATCACGAGCATCTTGGTACACGTTACAGGGCGAAAACAATCTTTTAAATTATGGTCTGTATTTTCAAATTTCTTAAAATTTCTCAGAAACGGTTAGTTTTAGGTATAGGAAATATAATAGTAACTCACCTTTATTTTGTCTATAGTATCGAAAAATATGAAAAAATATAGGGTGTTCCATAAGAAAAAATATAACTTTGGTATGTAATTTTTTTGTGGGTCACCCTATATAATTCAAAATAATTTTGAAATATGCTCCCCATGAACCCACATATGACTGTGCTGAAATTTTTTCCCTAACTCTCCTCATTTCTCGTAGAAATACCGAGGCGAATGTGGTGGGCCACCCTGTATATATATATATATATATATACCAAACCCTTATTGAATTGCACAGGAATAGGGGAAATCTAGAGGTGAGCTCAAACTTCCACAACCATACCACCCGATCAAATAGCCATGCAGGTGCGGCCAAACAGGTTCAGACTGAAAATATCTTCTTTCAACTCTCCCAACTTGAATTTATACAATAAACTTCATAAAGACCTAACAATGCTCAGCATGCATCTTTTTAAAAAGAAAATTAAAAAAAACTTCGACTGAACATTGTTTCTATTCAATAGAGGAATACGTGAACTCCACAATTCACTAGTCCATGCTCAGAAATATAAAATTGTAATGCCTATAATCGTTGCATAAGTGCTATACTTTCAGTGTTTCACGTACTGTATATATCTATGTTTTTTTAATCTCTACATCCTTATGTGTACCGCTGTTGTTCATTTTGTATCAGCTCCTTGACCTGCTCGTGTAATTTCTACATTTATGTAGTCAATAAAGTTTACTTAACTTTATATCAGGATTCGAGAATGCGAACCCACGCCTTGAAGTAAGTTGTTAAAAGACTTTTGCGTTGATATATCATTCTCTCTGATGATACACGTTACAAAGTTGGAAAAACTTGGCAATTCTCATTTTCAACACGTAAATTAGGCGATGAAGTATTCCGCATAATATAAATATATATGAGAGTCATGCCATGTGATTTCAGTTAACACAAATGCTGTCTTTGATTATATTATTATGAAATGTACCTCTGTGGCGAATGAATTTGCTCCCATCATTCGTGTTGATCAAGCAATCAATAACATTACTTGGTATTATCAAGGCTAAAGAAAGAGACCAAGAGGATTCATAATCAGGAGAACTTGCAAAAATTTCAAAAGAGGGATCAAAATTATATTGAGATCAAATAAATTCACACCAATAATTAGTTCAATTCTAAGAAATGATATTTCCTTACAGTTGTTTGTCTTCTACATAGTTTCCATAGTAACCCAAGTAATTTTATTACGAATTTCAAAGCGTCATTTATTTTTTAATAAAATTATATTTCGCGACTTTTTCAAAAATTAATTAATAATTATCTGTCGAATATTTAGGATATGATTACCACCTTACTTAAATGTCTATAACATATAACAGTGAAATACACCAGTATAACACAATGGTTTTCAAATTAACAAAGAGGCCTAATTTCCCAATGAATAGTTTATTTTTTAAAGGTTTCAATGATTTTAATAAGTTGCCATTCGAGATAAAAACTGTTCAGCTGTACAAATATTCATCAATAGATTGTAAGTTTATTTTTATTCATCCTGAAGTTTGTTAACTAGTTGCTGATATTTCAATTTTTCATTCATCATTATTGTACCATTATCGTCATTTTAATTTCATGAGAGGTATTGCTATTTAAATATTTTTTTTTTCAATGTATATTACTCTGACCCCTATTTACATAATTATTAATTTTCACCTTGAAACTATCATTTTGTATGTTAATATTTTATTGTATTCCTATTCGGATATTCCTATTTAATGAATAGTTAAGACTAATATTTTTTGTTTGATTTCGGCACATGAACAATCCTTTCTAATTATTTCATTCGAATTTTTGATCAACTGTTCAGTCTCGACTTTTCTGTGGAATTTACGAAATCAGTTGTCAATATAGTAGAGCAATAAATACATTGGCCAGAGCCTACGAGATATAAAAACCCGCTTCAAAGAACATTATGAGCACATGAGATATGGAAGGGTAAAAAAATCCAGAGTCGCCCAGCATGCCTTGGACAATGATCACCGAATTGGTGAAACCAATCTGAGATTGATTGAGAATGTGCATCGTACAAGGTTACTCGATGTTAAAATAGTCTGAATGGTGATCTTTCAGCCCGCTTTTCAGTTCGATGCTGAAAAATTAATTAGAATATGTGATTATAAAACAAAGACCATATCTAATAAAGAAAAATATTTGCAGGCAGTTTTAGCACTACCTCAGATTATGAAGTATAAAAATAACTAACCCCTTAGTACATAGATTCAATATCAGTTCGAGAGCAAATAATATTAGTTAGGTGTTAGGGTAATTGATCTCTATAAAACCAAAAAGTTTCAAATTTTACACCAAAGGTTCCGATCTCATCGTTTATTCATTTACTGGGGTTGAAACTAAATAAAAGTTGATTCTTTAAAGAAATAGTACCTATGTAATATGAAAAAAATATTCAACAATCATTTCCGATATTTTCGGAAATAAACTACGTAGATATCTCACAAAGTAATTACTTATAAATATTCTGAATCATCAGATATCTAGTATATGAACTTTTACCTGCTCTCCAAGAAATGTACATGAGATTAGGAAGAAACAAATAATTCTTCATAATTACCAACTTTATTATTGTCAATATTTTTATTCCTTCTGTTTTGTTTAGATATGTGCATAACAGTACTATACTCACCTAAATGATTTTTTTTATATTCGTCGAACATTATTGCTGTAGCAGAATATACATCCATCAATGTATTTTTCCTATGAATTCCCATTTCCAGATCACAAGGCAGGATAGAAAACTTGAATTTCAACAGATGAAGCTGACTTTTTATCACACTGAAACCCTCTTTGCCCTCTTGACTGTCCATCAAATCCATTGCCTTTTGAAAAGTTTTATAAGATTGATGAATATCTTTACTAATCAAAGCCTTGCTTTTACAAATATAGTAAATAAGGACTATCTTCAAATGATGCTCAATTGAAAAATGTGTACTTTCCAATAACTTATCTACTATTTCCATTTGCCTCATGGGATAAGGTTTACTAGCATCAGCAAATTCAATAACGAAACTAGATGCCTGAACAATACCAGCAGAATCATTTTGTATCTCTGCAATTTTCAAGGCCATTTCAGAAGCTTGTAAACTTCTGATTCTGTGTCGAAGTAATCTATATTCATATGATATTTGTATCAACCTATCATATAAATTAACTGTAGATAGACAATCCAAATTTTCTTTTTTTATTTCATGTGAAACCTTCGAAAGTATCATAAGTGCTTCATCCAGATTATTCAAGTTGCAGATAAATCTTTCCAGAGTTAAACTTTCATATGAAGATATCACATCACATTCCTCACTCGGATCTCTGGGTACAAGACCAGATGGTAATTTCATTGGGACAATTGATGTCCATTCCATATCCAATGCATTTTTTGTTATAATTTGTCTCATATTATATTTATAGCAGATATGGTACAATATTGCTAGACGAACTTGTAATATTATGTTTTCACTGAGTTTAACTTTTTCCGCAAACTTAAACAAAACCTTAGAAAAACTCTCCAGACAATTTTCATGTAGCTGCAATACATGGTCACCAAAAATATCTACGATGACTTCTACAACTCCATCCAGATCTGATAATTCACACATCTCTTGGACAACTGTCATGATGGGAACTTTACTTTTCCATTTCTTTTTATATTGCTCTAATTCAAATCTAAATAAATTTAGTTTGTCAGAATTATTCAAGCCTTCAACAAGTTGCCCTGAATTATCTTGCCACATTTCCAATGCAAATACAATTGTAATTTTTTGTATCTCCTCAAATCCAGGAGACTTGTTTTCCCGAAGAGTGTGTTTCAACTTGAGCCAACCTGTTATGAAACTTTCCCTGTAATCGGAGCACAACAGTATAGCCAGAGCAGTGATTCCCAAATATTTTTTTGGTTCATTCAAATGCAATTCACAAAGAAATCTGAGACAATTTGGAAAGGTAGGGTTTTTCAAAATTGTTTTTGTGTTTCTACATTCGAGAGAGATGTAGCACCTTAAAAGAAAATTGAAATAGAGCAATGCCCCTTCATTAGAGCTTCGGTTCAAATGGACACCAATATTATAAACCCCAATTCCAAGCATGTTCCAAGCTTTCTTCCATTCTTCGCAATGCTGGTTTTTCAAATGTCTGATACTATTGATCCATGATTCCAATATCTGCAAGCATTTTCTATGATAATCAGAAGAACTATCACTTTTGAATTGCACATAAATTTCCATCAACCCCAAAATCAAATGCATGTGTAAAAAAGTATTATTTGAAATGTTGCTAATGAAAGTTAGTATATCTAGCTGTAAAATTTCTGAAATATGTATCCACTCCTTTGGATTTTGAGATTTGTAATAATATGTAACAGTCTGGATGAGCATCATCAATTTTTGTTTTATTTGTTGCCTGATCTCAGATTCTTTCCATATTTCATCTAGTATCTTCATACTTTCATAACTTTCAACTAGATCCTGGAGTTTATCATCTAATTCCACAGGTGAGATGACCAGAGATGATTTCAGTAAAGTTGCTAGATGTACATATTCTTCGTGATACAATTTATTTTTCATCAGGCTAGAAATACTAGCACAGAACTCCCTGGCTTGGTTGAAATCATATGTTTTCAAAACATTGTTCAGAATAATTGATGTGAATTCAAGAATATACTTGAAACATTCTTCTAGCCTTGGTTGAATATTGTCACTATCCACCAGAAGTAACATATCTTCATAATACTTTTTTTGTGTGTCAACAGGAATTTTCAAACGTACTAAATTTGAAAAGCACTTATAAGACATGTTGATCAATTCAATAGGTCCTAAAATGTTACTAGATATTTTCAATATCAATGTGCTTATTTTAATCAACGTCTCATTTTGGTTTGTAGCATTGTCCTCCTGACATTTCGCTATTAAATTGTATAGAATGATAACTATGCTACGATAGTTATCTTTATGCTTTTTGGGTATAACAGTAGGTAAAAAAGAAGGCAGCAAGATGGTCTCCATTTCGCCGATAATATTGTGGGAACGCTAAAATTTAAAAACGTATTTAAATTGTAAACCTCATAGTTTTACAATTGATAAATGAAAAGTAACTTACCTTACTAATGAACATGTTTACTATGTGATATATTGACTGTATATAGCTTAATAGTTCTGTTTCATTTGGATTTATTATGGTGGGAACAACAAACTGTAGAAACTTGTGTAAATTTTCTTCAGATATAGATTCTGGGCTCTTGACACAAACATTACAACAACTAATTATAAGTTTTATGCCAGAAGATTGATCTAGTACACATCCACAATTTTCATTATTCCTGATTAGCTCCAAAGAGTCTTTGAAGTTCCCTTCTCTACATTGATCCAAAAGCTTCTTCAAAAGTATTTTATTATTCATTTTTATAGCAGTGGTCATGAAATGAATTAATGTTAAAAACAATGATTCATTGCACTTTCTGGATATTCAATAATATAATGAAATTTTAATTTTATTTGTTGTTTAATTTAAACGTTTAGCTGTTAGAAAAAGCAAAAAAAGCAAGGTTAATTTAAAGAACTTTAAAAAATTGAACGTCGTTTCAAGATACGCAATAGACGAGTTCCTCACAAGTTGCCAACTTACAAAATTCGCCGAAAAGGTCTGCCTCTCCAATTTTCATTATTTTAAGATAGTTGTGTAGAGAATCAAAAATTATATACGGTAGATTGTTTACTTTGAGTCAGAAAGCCTTTATTAAGTTTTTATATCACTTATGTCAATCATAGATTTTTTGTCTAAAAATAGGAACTGTTGGTAACGCAATTCCATGACAAAACATTTTCATTTTCCGTAACTGGCGACTGGCGATTGATTCAAAATAAATTCGAGATTGAACTAGAAAGTGAGGTTATTCATTATTGTTATGGGGATAGAAACTTTTTCCCCGAATTTTTTCCACGTGAAATTCCTACTGACGATCAATACTAGTCAATAATGTCAATCACAATCATCTTGGTGTAAAAACCGAATGAAACCACAATAAAACCTAAGTAGATGGAGGCTTCAAGATTAATCATAATAATGAGTCGTCTTATTTCAGGAATTATGAACTATAAAATGGGGGTTCAGACCTCAAGAGTGTCAGATATGTATCGATGAAAATAGAGATTGGAAATAAGCGATTTTTCATGTTTGTGTCTCAACAAAGTTCTTCTCGGAAGACATTGTTGAAAATATAAGCTATGGCTATTGATCTTTAGGATGCTGAATAAGAAGAGTTATCTACTAATTACTTTTCTATTAATTTTTGCCAATGAACCTGCTAGTATAAAAACATGTTTTTTTATATATTATATTTAGAACCCTGCTTTTTCTCTCTAACGCAGACCCTTGGTGTGCAGTACGCAGATCTCCCAGTGGTCATGGTTATTTCTGTGTACTGTAGTCTTATAATACAAATCTCACACATCTTAATTATTAAGATGAATGTGAATACACTTTGTCTTGATTAAATAGTTGGCATAGTAACTTCATAATCTTCTTTCGCCTATATCTTGAGGTGAAATTTTCTTTCTGCCTTTCTAAGAGTATGTACCACTCCAACAATCTTTGCATCATAAAAATTTTGAATTGTTGCAGATGAACTTCCCCTGCTTGTCATTTCGAACACCTTAATTTAAGGCCATTAAAAATTGCTATTAGGTAGGGATATGTTTACTGTCTGCAGTCCCAGTCGACTTCCATGCTGAACACTGAATGGTGATACATTAATGGTGAAAATCTCTGCTTCATTTTCCCTTTTCAAAAAGACAAGCATATCTCATTCTCTCATTTCACCTTTTCCACAACCATTAATCATACATTTTTGATAGCTCCAAGAATAAAATGTAGAGCCTGTTCAATCATCTTTTCTGTAGCATTGTATAAACCCGGATTCCTTTCGAACAGTTTCATAGTTTTTCTTCTCGTCCCACAGGAATCACGTTCATTATACAAAAGGATTTTTTTCAAGTGGTTATTACATGAACAGCATCCATCAAAATTTCTCTAGCTCTTGCACAAGTAGGTACAACAAACAATGCAGTGTATTAATTCCAAAGATTTAGCAATGTTGATATGTTCTTTATTGGTGAAAGGAATGCCTTGTCGTGTCTGAATGTTAAAATACTCATATCTTAAAACAACCTCGTCTCATACCTAAAAACATTAGGTATTGTAAAGAAAACAATAATTCAATCTACCTACCTACAACCTACATTCTCATTCAACAAGAGCATCATATAAACAATATGCATGACGAATGTGGATAATCAGGGAAAATTCGTAAACATTCAAGCACAAGTTACTTAATATTGCAAAAAAATTAAACACAAAAATATCAGGTTATGTTACAAGAAGCACCATCAATGGCATCGTTCAGCGGTGCACAACCGTTGAGAAAATCACTAAACGTGTTGAGTCGCTGCTCAACGGTTTCGAGTGATCAATGGTGCAGCGGTCCGTTGAGCCGAACAAGTTGGCACATCACTCAACGGTTGAGCACCGCTGAACGAAGCCATTGTTTTTGTCATGGAATTGCGTTACCAACAGTTCCTATTTTTAGACAAAAAATCTATGATTGACATAAGTGATATAAAATCTTTATAAAGGCTTTCTGACTCAAAGTAAACGAACCAGCGTATATAATTTTTGATTCTCTACACAACTATCTTAAAATAATCAAAATTGGAGAGGCAGACCTTTTCGACGAATTTTATAAGTTGGCAACTTGTGAGGAACTCGTCTATTGGTCAAATATGCGTCTGCGCACCATATATCTGCGCACAACATTTTGACTTGGTTTCTTCTCATCTTCTCTTTTCATGGCGCCTTTCAGCCAGCGTAAATGGATAACGTGAACGTGCCTAACAGGTCTATTCCGTAACTCATAGCGATGTCCTTATCCAACTACTATCGTTAAATTAA
Organism: Zygogramma bicolorata; assembly: GCA_032362365.1. Taxonomy (NCBI): domain Eukaryota; kingdom Metazoa; phylum Arthropoda; class Insecta; order Coleoptera; family Chrysomelidae; genus Zygogramma; species Zygogramma bicolorata. Next base: position 967,285 of record JAVJAQ010003603.1, read on the forward strand.
CGATATTTGTGTCGAATCTTATTCTGTAAAAATATAAAATAGTTGCAAGTCGGTTGTGAATGACATAATATAACGTTTTTTAACGGGAATAGAAATGGTTCAGTAGGCTAATGACTTGAAGTAGCTTTGTGGTATTTTTGACTGTTTATATGGATCGTTGAGAGCTAGCTACTGACAGTCGTTTGATAAGGGATCGTTCATTAACGGTGTTTTACGGAATAGACCTGTTAGGCTGGATTAAGACAGATTCGAAATCCGATGATCGTACGACGATCCGATAGCTTTCTGATTGGTCTAAATTCAAATAGAAGCTTATTTGCGTCAAAATATTGGCTTTATAAAAATGCATCTTAATATTAAATAATAATATTTATTTTATTTATTTATTCATTCACTTTCAGAAACAGGATGATAACATACTGTTAAGAAATGTCGTCAAAGTAAAAACAGATTAAAAATATATAAGAACAAACTAGACTAATGGAACTAACAACTAACAGACAAAACAACATTCAAGTACATGCATATATATCACAAATTCACTAACTGTGTAACAATTTTTCTCTTTCAGAAATATTTTCACTTCTTTCTTGAAAGTATTCAAATTCCTACTATTCTCAATAAATAAATAATATCAGGTATCTCATTGTAAAACATACATCCAATATAAAATAAACCTTTCTGGTATAGCAATGTGTCATGTTTGTTTGGTAAGAGCTGATATTTTTCTTGTATTATATGAGTACTGAGCTCTCACTCCATTGAACATATCCCTATTCTTAAAAACATAACCAACGACTTCATATATATACACAGATACAAGAGTTAATATTTCAGAGGATTTGAAAATATCTCTGCATGAAACACGGAAACCAAGATTACCCAAAATTCGTATCGCACGTTGTTGTAATTTGAAAACTCTATCAGCATCTGAGGCATATCCCCAGTACATTATAGCATATTTCATAGATGAATGAAAACAGGCGAAGTAAAGTTGTGTGACTATATTCTGTCTGATTGCAATGCTTAGATATTACTGCTAAGGCGTAACAAGTTTTAGACAACTTAACACAAACTTCCTGAATATGGTCCAACCATTTGAGGTGATAATCTATTCTTAATCCTAGCATTTTTGTTTCTCTTGTGTAGATAACAGTAGTTTTATTTTATATTAAATCTTTCATGGTTGAAGCAGGCATGTAACCGAGAGGATTTACTTAAATCTTCCGAAGCTCTCTACCTATATATATATTTCACTTTGGGAAATAAATGTTCTAGAATTTTCTACACATCGGAATTTGCAAATAGGAATTTGAAATAAAGCGAAACTAATAAATCGAAAAACAAAAAAAAGGAAAAAAGCAACAGAAAAGTGGAATGCCTAATGTAGGTACTTGAGAATTTCAGATAATTCACATTTATTTCAAACGTTATCCAAGACAAAATATTAATTTTATGATGATTTGATACTTGGTATCCAGTACATTCGAATTTATCGCCATAAAATGACATTACACACCCCGAGCACAGAATGAAGGTCATAGAAATTTGACCCTCGAGAACGAGGGATTGACATGTAAGTGTCTTTACTGTATGGCTATGGGCTGGCTATGGTATACTGGGGTATGAGTAAGATGTCTAGAAGGATGGTGTACCGAGTTATACCTGGGCATGTTTGGGGTAAACTTGGCGACACATGCCTACTATGATAATAAGCATCATGACCCCTTGACATCAAATCAGTTCAGATGGCGTTTGCAACGAAAAGAGTTACAAATTTCCTAGGAAATGTATAAACGGCCGACCTGACGGCTGGCTATACTTTTACTTTTGGACGCTGACTGATCAACAACCTATATTATTTGTTCAGAATACTGGCCAAATTCCCTATAATTGTGTTCCTTTCATTCGATTTTGTTTTTTATGAGTATGACATTAGATTTTGCTCATTTTGTTGACTGCTCGAATCGAAGAATATAGTTTGTCGATCGATCGGTTAACTATGCACTTCCAATTAGCGTCAACTAGCGATGAATTTGAGAAACACACCACGATACGTAAAAATGATACTAATGACAGATAAGTGTCGCCATAAAATTCTAAACAATATCGCATCAGTCCCAGCACCATATCCTTCTAGACATCTTAGGTATGAGTATTGAGTGACAATCATTCGAGATATTTGATAAGGTTCGCATGTACGTAATCAAAGAGAGCCATGTTTTGGCGTGAAATAATTTCAAGTAGTTAAAAAATCTATTTTTTAATAATTTCATCATACAATGAGATCATATTTAAATTTCATTTAACATTTCCCCTTGTCAAACATTTTTACGACTGTACCTAGAAAGTAAAGCCTTGTATAGGCAAGGATCGGCTAATTATCTTAGGTGCCGATGTTACCGTGGTGCAATTGCCATTTCAACCGTACGGAAAACTAGCAAAACCCATAGTGCTACCGGGTTGGTTAATTGGTGTATTCGATCAAGATATCCCGCACATTGACGTCTTCCGCACCTACCAGGATATGAGGTATAGCTAAGATGCCTAAAACCCTGATGATTCCAGTGATTAGATTTTGTTTAGATTTTTGTGGCGAAAAAAACAATCGACGCTTTTGAAGGTTTCCCCTATTTTTTCGGTAGATGGCGTTATGTTCCCATTTTCAAATTTGATTACAAGTGTCAAGTTAATTGTCATATTGTCATGTCAGTTTGAAATTTTGATGTGTACGATGTTTTTATCGTGATTATTTGTTGATTTCATTGCTTTCTAATATCGAAACGTTGTTACTGGTATCTCATTGTCCACCCATTATCCTTTAGGTTGCGATCTCTTCTCAGTAGCCAATCAAATGAAAGTGGTAAAACCCGAGTGCACATTTTCACTTAGTGCGAATTTAGCTTCAGACGAGACTGACAAGAGCGTGTTGGCGACATCTGTTCGTATTGTACGGAAACCTCCAAAAGCTCAATTATAGACCTGAAATCAAGCAATCCAGATTTCGCCACTTTTATCCCAAACTTTCACAGGTATAAGTAAACACACCAGGGTTTTAGGCATCTTAGGTATAGCCTATCGAATCGACTGCACTGGGTAAAGCAGAAAATCTGCTTTGACCGCGGATTGAAACGGCAGTAAGAAATAAAATCGAATATGAGCCGGTGCCGTAGAAAACTCAGCTATCCACTAACGCATCCGACTAAATATTGAAGATTGAAGGTTTTTCAAAATCACAGCACAATGTTATTGATTTAGAAAAAAGTGGGGGTTGAGTAAATTTTGAATTAATCAATGAATAATTGTCCGATTACTCATCGGATTGGAGTAGTTTATTCAAATATTGATCCATTTCAAACGTTTTCATGTTTAATCCATTGATTGAAGTAATTCATCAGAATTTTTTCGATGATGGAAAAAATATGATAAACTAGGTTGGAAAGATCGTCTGACATTAATTAACAAAATATATATTTAGCTCACTCGTATCGCACGTTGTTGTAATTTGAAAACTCTATCAGCATCTGAGGCATATCCCCAGTACATTATAGCATATTTCATAGATGAATGAAAACAGGCGAAGTAAAGTTGTGTGACTAGGCCTTCTCCACATGAAACACAACTCATTCAAATGTTATTTTTTTTTATATTGGCTGAAGTGTCCAACACATTCCCAGGAGCGGTTAAGGTTGGTCTATACCCCATCGAATTTGAATGACACCTTCAAAGAATTGGATATGTATATAGTTTCTTGTAGAAGTCTTTCAGTATATTATTTGAAAAAATCTGTAGTCTGATATTTTTTATAAAAAAATTTTTTTTCCTCAAAGCTAAAAGATACTTTACCTGAAAAATGTAAATACCATCAAACTAAAGAATCCTGAATTAAAAATAAATCTGTCGTAATGTTTATGGGAAAAAAGTAAAAAAAATAAAAATGGGTTTTTAAGTGTTTCTGATTGAGTTATATGAAGTCCATGAGACATTGCATCATTTCAGAACTATTCAGCTATATATTAAGAATGGGATTTCATTCTCTTGATATCAAAATTAGCTCCCACAATTTCATAGTCCATAGTGTCACAGAACACCAGGGTGTTCTGTGATAGTGTTCTGCCGGCGGACCTTGAACGAAACACGTATTCCTCGAGCAGACATGGGCCGTGACAGTTTACCATCTTTGATGAAAAATTAATTGGTTCTGAATTTTATGTTTCACGGATGGGGAAAATGAAAAATAGTACTCTCATGAATTCTTGACAGAATGAAATATGAGAAACAGGATGAAATTTGTTTTTTCATGTATGGTCGTGAACATAATTTCTTCTATGTATATTTCCTTAGGTTTCATCACTCATTTTTTCATTAGAAGTGAATTTCCTCACAGATTTCATGTCTCCTGTGAACGATTTCAACGACGTAATACGAAAAGTACGATGATATCAATTTGGAAAGCATTTGTTTCGCAAAATGTATCATCATACTCATTGATTTCTTGGTGGATCTTTTTGGCGTCCATACATTCAAGTCACACAACCTCTTGCATAAATGTTGTTGGATAAAACACCTCGGTGAAAAGGAACATTCAACTCATCTTATTTCGTCATCTTCCACTAGGCCACCTGGGCGAGCAAAGCCGTATCCCTCTCTCGTAGGCACCAACAAATAGTCCACACAGAGAGACAGCTAGATTTTCCTGATTCAAAACTATTCTACAATTGCTACCGGTTTGTTGATATGTTCTTATTCCAGTAGTTTGGTGTTAGGTTATTAGTTAAGCTTCTCGGTAGAGTAGGGGTTAGCACATTCGCCTCTCAAGTGGAAGACCGGGGTTCGTTTCCCCGCCGAGCCACCTCACTGAGTAATCGCACGTTAAAAGGTAAGGCCTCGTTGATCCATTGCTGGCAAATATTTCGACTTCTGAGGGTTTACGTTCGTCTCACTACTTTTATGTGAAGGCCGTCGTTTTTTGGAATTTCTTCCTGACGTTTCGCTGGCTCGAGTGGCTAGCTTCTTCAGAGGCTCATCTTCATCTTGAAATTCACTCTGATGACTCAAGATGAATGAGCCTCTGAAGAAGCTAGCCACTCGAGCCAGCGAAACGTCAGGAAGAAATTCCAAAAAACAACGGCTTGCAAACCCGAATAAAAGTAGTGATACTGAAAACCTTGGCCGCGAAAGCCTTAACTATTTTACGTTCGTCTGCTGGTTAACGGAAATGAACCATTTTTTAGAACCAGGTTGATCTAGGGATTCTACAAGTATTCCGTGGTTTATTCACCGTTTAAAAATTTTCACGAATTCAGTGCTCATCCCAATCCTTTCTTGGTTTTTTACATCACAGAGGAGAGGAGCATTATCTGCTTATTTATCTTTTTTATTATTCTTCTGGTAAATCAGGTTTGTGACAAGCAGGACCATAATCATTATTTTTTTCTGGGGTTTATATAGTTCCTTTGGGATGGAAACATTTTCCTCCTACAAAACTTTCATTTTCAATTTGGTTTTTCTCACTATTTGTTTGAGAATATTTGGTGCACTCCTCTTGAGTTTGTGTTTGTATGCGTTTATATCATCCGATTAGGCCCAAATGAATATGCCAGCTCTGCAGCTTGACAACGTACATCTCGTCCATTTGATCTTGGCACGGAAATGATGACGTATTGCACAGCGGGGGACAATAAGCAGTCTATTCGTTATTTGAAATCTATTGTAAGTGTAGTGCGCAACCGGATGTGAAACCAATCACCGTGCCAAGTTGGCTTGAATAAGTTGTATAAGTATTAAAAGATTTTCTCGGCCCGTAAAACGTTTGTTTGTCGCTATTCAATTTTCCTATTTGGCATAAACCTCTCCGCATGGTTGGTTGTGGAATTGCAGTGACCCGACTATATTGGCTTTCGAATTCAGGTTTCATATCATTCTCATTCAATCAAAAATCTATTGACGCTTTCTGACAATCACTTTCTTGATATGCCCATCTTTCAGGCAATAACATTTTTGAACATTTTCCTCGAACATTAAAATGTGGAAAACAACATTCAACAAATCATTCTTCAATTGAAAAGGAATGGATTTTCCAAATTCTCACGTAATCTCCTAATGTGATGTGACCGACATATGCTCAATTCGACAACGCTGCAAACTGCAAGAAGCAGTTCGAAAGGAGAGGGCATATCCCGACTTATTAGTTATTTTTACATAAATAAAATGATTAGACCACACATTTTTTATTCGTTAGATACTATTTACAACTACCTTGCTAAAATGAATGTTTTCACTGACGCTGGAACATAGAAATAAATAGTACTTTCGGAAAAAAATCCGTGTGCAAATTGTTGAACTTTTCGACTCCCTTTTTCCTTTTTGAAGTCATTATCGTCAACTTATAGACATCTCTTTTTAAAAGCACAATCTGAACAATCATTCTTTTACGAAATGACCAGCCAAACAATAAGACTAACTTCGACAACCTGTTCCTCCTTCAAGTTACTGGTAAGTATTAAAATTTAAATACTGCTCTGACAATTTGGTTCCACTTAAGATGCCTAAAACCCTGGTGTGTTTACTTATACCTGTGAAAGTTTGGGATAAAAGTGGCGAAATCTGGATTGCTTGATTTCAGGTCTATAATTGAGCTTATCGTCTCTGACATTTCAATAATTTATGATTTGAAACCCGAGAATATCAAAATATAATTTAATATTTTCGGTCTGGTCCAAAATGGAAAAAAATTTGTAAATTACTTCCAGGATTTTGTCCCATGTATGTCGGGGACTAAACTTTCAGGTAAATAGCAACCGTTGAGGGATGGTTGAGCTGGTTTAGCGTATTGAAGAGCAGCAAGAAATCTTCCCAAGCACACACAAGGATAAGAAATCAAGAACTGTGATCAAGAATCAAAGAAAGCATCTCTTTCAACGTTCGAAAAGATGAGAGAGAGAGAATTTCAATATCAAATTTTCAAATCAAACTTCGAAGATAGTTTGACTTGACATTGCATTCTGTCGTTTGTCGACTTATCGTTTTCCATTACCACAACAGAGGTCGCACCCTTCCTGCATTTCGTGGAATGTTTGACATCGATTTCATGAAAAACGGAGAAGAAGAAGTCATCGTATTGGTTCGCTTAGGATTTGCCGATTCGCGTTTCCTGCCTGTTACCACCGTTTTGCTGTTTTTAGGAATGTCGCCTGGTCGCCATTGTTGTTCGATGCATTAACTTAAAAAGTGATTGCTCACAAATATCCGTTACATCTAATTCCTCAGGAGAATTTCATGGATGTTATTCTCATCAGTTTTGGAACTGTGACTATGAAAAGCAAGTGCATTGATACTGTAATTAGTGTTCAAAGTGGTGCAATGTTGGATGAGTAGTCCCTATTAGCAAGCTTCGTAATAAACCGTTTCGTAAGCTTCTATTTGTCACGTGGGAGTGTGCCGTTTTTTACCATCTACGTCTGATCTGAGATCGAATTTATGAAAAAAGTGTTGATTCTACGGGTGTATTCAAAAATCATCATTATATCCTTTTAAATTGAGTAAATTTCACACGTTTGTTTTTGTTATGGATTGGCCGGTGACTGGTTCTGTATTCGAATAACCGCATCTTAATTTTTTTATAAAGTCAGTTTTTCCATCAGGAAAAGAAGGCTGGTCATCTCAAAAAACATATTTTGATAAATGTTGATTGACATGATAAATTTGCAATTCGAAAACACTGGATGAATGGGATTGCGTACAGCCTCTGTGAGGCATACCCATGTGGAGGTCATGGCCCCAGCTCTAACAGAAACGGTTCAAACACAGAATTTTGACTTGCCACGAAAGTCTTGTTTAGAACCAGCATTTCCAATAAATAGTTACAGGAAAAACAAATACCAACCTGACAAAAAACAGGCCTACTCCAAAAACTATATTCAAGATTGTGGTCAGTATTTAAAAAGTGATGAATTGAAAAAATCGTCGATTTTGGAATCACCAAAGTTGATTGGTAAGTTCTGTAAGGAATCAAGTAGTGCCTCGGATAGCTTTACCATTTCAAACATCACTATAATGAATTTTAGCCCATCATCTATGGGTGACCAAGAGAACAAAATGGGCCTTGAAAAGACAGATTTGAATATGTGCTTAATGAGTAAAGAAAAAAACTCTTGTGATATGGAACAGTTACTGCAAAATTTGAGCTCAGTTTTACCAGAAACTGATGGTGCCTGTTCAACAGGTGACCTAGGACCTAATGTTGAAGATATTATGCAAGTTATCAAATCTATAGAAGGAAGTGAACGCTTGAATAGTAGTAATGATCTGAATAGTGAATGTGAAGAAATATTTCCCATGGGTGGCACAGATCTAACCAACAATCTGTCCTCCTTTGAAAAAGAATTGCTCGAAAATGTTGATGTGATGAATATATCAATTGATGACCAACATGATGAACTTGATAGTGTGGCTAAACAGAAAGAATCTCAAGCTAATGATGTACTATTAGCATTACAGAAGAAACATGCTAAAGAACAGAGGAGGTTAGATTTCTTGAAGAGGAGGGTTTCTAAATTACAGTGTAGATTAATGGGACAACATGTTGGTGGTGAAATTGCAGGGGTATTTGAAAATGTTTATAGATTTATCAAGAAACCAAAGGAAAGCCTTGAAGGACCATCTTCGCTGATGACAATGTCTAGCGAAGCAAAACCCCTTGAGAAACTGAAGCCTATGTCTTACAGTTCTGCAAAAACCCTAGTTAGAAAGTTAGAAATGAGTACAAATTTACAAGCTAACACTATTGCCAGGCAGAAAACTGCTCCCAAATACTTTGGGTCTGGTTCGATTGAAATACCTACACCAAGAAGTAGTACAGGAGTAATCAATATCACTCCATGGTCTACTGACACTAAAAGTGAACTGCAAAAAGTGGCTGGACAGTTGAAAACACAAACTAGTTTAACCCAGAAGAAAGTTGATTCTGAAGCTACTGAAAGTAGCTCAGGTGGTGAGAGCTGTGATGAAATGCAAACATATAACAACCCCCATCAACAGTACCTCAGTGTGTGAGTATTTTACCTATAGATATTTATTGTCACAAAAATCACAACTTTCATATATTTTTACAACAACCATTCAACTGTGCCTGCCTTCTGCCTATTGAACTCAAAGATTTTTTTTTGTATGGGGTCATGGAAAACAATTTATGTGATATAATTTTACTTTTCGCTCATAGCTCCATATTTTTTCTAGAGGTGAATTATTCATGTACGTGAAAAAAATATGTCCATAACATACCATAGATAGCTAGAATACACTCGGAACAGCAAAGTAGTTTCTGGAAAAAGACTAATCAGATTAGTAACTATCAAATGAATAATAAATCTAGCAGTTCCATCTCAGTTGAGCTGATGTGTACAATCTTCCCACTCTCTTGCTGGGAGCCTAGAGGTCTGTTAACCCCCTGCCCCTATCTTGATGTAACTCTTTTTCTCTCTTTTCATTCTAACAAAACAGACAAACATAAGAAACCCTTTTTAAAAAAGGTATTCTCCAAGATTCCTCACCTTTTATACTACGAACGTTTATATTGAAAATAATTCATGTCTCTATCATGAGATCATAAAATACATTTCAACAACATAAGAGATTTGATTATCACAGGTAGGTATTTGAATTCTGAAGATTATTGTTGCAGATTCTTGATTATTCATATACTTTAAGTGACACTGAAAGTGTATATTTGTGTATATTTTTATAAAAAAAGTTGTTGTTGATTAAGCAGTAGAATGGCCTGCTAACATTACATTTCTCTTTATTCAAACTCAAGAGTATATTAGTAATGAACTTTGGAGTTCAAACCAGTAAAGTTATTATATTCAGCTCAAAAACAACAATTAGATGTCAATTTGTTCATTAACCAAATATCCTTATTCAATAGAATGTGGTAAGTAAATGTTTAAAACTGTTAATTAATGTGTGATTCATATATATTCCTGAGTGAATGTCATGATAAAAATCAGCATACAAAAAATATATTTCAACTAAATGCTATAATGTTTACCATAGATAGATCCTAATCAGACCATGTCAAGATCTTTGTTCAGTACATATTTCTAGATGCTGACTCATCTGATTTTTGTAACAGAATACCAGGGTAATGTGAGACACTTTAGTGTTGGACACATGAATAATTAGAGCTTATTATTTGCTTCTGTTTTTGTCTTCATGAAATTTAGATTCTAAGTATATATATTCATATTAACACCTAAGACGTGAATAATATTACCTGACAACCAAGGTTCCATTATTACACTACAGCTAGTTCAATAATCAGTTCTATTCTATCAGGTAGCATTCAAAAGGTCCCAATCCAAGTCCAAATTCACCATTTGTTGAATTTGTCTAATTGGTGCCATTGAAAGTAGTAATTGGTATGATTCTAATCTTCAAAGGCGGTATCCCTCTCATTATCCTAATGTCTGAATAAGAATAATATTGTTTATTCAGTATAGTATTTTGATAGTGCTTGTGCCATAAATTATTGTCATTGCTGAGATATAAATTAATTTGCTTAAATCGAGAGAATAGGGGTGTTTTTTCAGTATCTTCTATAACTTTTGAAAGGTGGATTGGGTTATTGGGTATATCAATTTAGGTTCCAGAATGGTTTGAATTTTATCAGTGTGAAGGTGGCCATGTGTTTGGTGAAAGAGAGGCGAGCGCGCTATTCCGCCATAGGTCGTTTCACCACAATTATTCACATGGCTAGCCATGTAAATTTTTTAATTGATAGACTCAATGCTGGAAACGAACTGATGTGATTGGAAATGATTTATATGATGATGAAAATCCTTTTCTTCTTTTATGAAATGAACCGCTTTTTATTGAAATTGTACAAACAACTGATGATAATGGAAGCAGAAAAATAATTTTAAAAGGAAATTCGTTGCAAGGAAATTTTTTCTGCCAATTAATTAAATACACCCCCGACTACCCTTAATTCAATTTCCATTAAAAAAATCATAAGTCCTTGGAAAAACACATTGCTGGGAGTATTTTTTCATGAAACCATCGAATTTAGCAAGCTTATTAACCCCAGAGGGGTCACTGATTTTGTCTCACGAAGATACACCCCCGTCTACCCTCAATTCAATTTTCATTAAAAAAAATCATAAGTCCTTGCAAAGACACATTGCTGGGAGTATTTTTTCATGAAACCATCGAATTTAGCAAGCTTATTAACCCCAGAGGGGTCGCTGATTTTGTCTCGAGAAAGAACACCCCCGACTACCCTTAATTCAATTTTCTTTGAAAAAAATCATAAGTCCTTGGAAAAACACATTGTCGATAGTATTTTTTTATGAACCCATCGAATTTAGCAAGCTTATTAACCCCAGACGGGTCGCTGATTTTGTCTCGAGAAAGAACACCCCCGACTACCCTTAATTCAATTTTCTTTGAAAAAAATCATAAGTCCTTGGAAAAACACATTGTCGATAGTATTTTTTTATGAACCCATCGAATTTAGCAAGCTTATTAACCCCAGACGGGTCGCTGATTTTGTCTCGCGAAAGAACACCCCCGACTACCCTTAATTCAATTTTCATTAAAAAAAATCATAAGTCCTTGGAAAAACACATTGCTGGGAGTATTTTTTTATGAACCCATCGAATTTAGCAAGCTTATTAACCCCAGACGGGTCGCTGATTTTGTCTCGCGAAAGAACACCCCCGACTACCCTTAATTCAATTTTCAATAAAAAAAATCATAAGTCCTTGGAAAAACACATTGCTGGGAGTATTTTTTATGAAACCATCGAATTTACCAAGCTTATTAACCCCAGAAGGGTCACTGATTTTGTCTCACGAAGATACACCCCCTTCTACCCTCAATTCAATTTTCATTAAAAAAAATCATAAGTCCTTGCAAAGACACATTGCTGGGAGTATTTTTTCATGAAACCATCGAATTTAGCAAGCTTATTAACCCAAGAGGGGTCGCTAATTTTGACTCGCGAAAGAACACCCCCGACTACCCTTGATTCAATTTTCATTAAAGAAAATCATAAGTCCTTGCAAAGACACATTGCTGGGAGTATTTTCTTATGAAACCATCGAATTTAGCAAGCTTATTAACCCCAGAGGGGTCACTGATTTTGTCTCACGAAGATACACCCCCTTCTACCCTCAATTCAATTTTCATTAAAAAAAAATCATAAGTCCTTGCAAAGACACATTGCTGGGAGTATTTTTTCATGAAACCATCGAATTTAGCAAGCTTATTAACCCAAGAGGGGTCGCTAATTTTGTCTCGCGAAAGAACACCCCCGACTACCCTTGATTCAATTTTCATTAAAGAAAATCATAAGTCCTTGCAGAGACACATTGCTGGGAGTATTTTTTCATGAAACCATCGAATTTAGCAAGCTTATTAACCCCAGAGGGGTCACTGATTTTGTCTCACGAAGATACACCCCCTTCTACCCTCAATTCAATTTTCATTAAAAAAAATCATAAGTCCTTGCAAAGACACATTGCTGGGAGTATTTTTTCATGAAACCATCGAATTTAGCAAGCTTATTAACCCAAGAGAGGTCGCTAATTTTGTCTCGCGAAAGAACACCCCCGACTACCCTTAATTCAATTTTCTTTGAAAAAAATCATAAGTTCTAGGAAAAACACATTGCTGGGAGTATTTTCTTATGAAACCATCGAATTTAGCAAGCTTATTAACCCCAGAGGGGTCGCTGATTTTGTCTCGCGAAAGAACACCCCCGACTACCCTTAATTCAATTTTCATTAAAAAAAATCATAAGTCGTTGGAAAAACACATTGCTGGGAGTATTTTCTTATGAAACCATCGAATTTAGCAAGCTTATTAACCCCAGACGGGTCGCTGATTTTGTCTCGCGAAAGAACACCCCCGACTACCCTTAATTCAATTTTCATTAAAAAAAATCATAAGTCCTTGGAAAAACACATTGCTGGGAGTATTTTCTAATGAAACCATCGAATTTAGCAAGCTTATTAACCCCAGACGGGTCACTGATTTTGTCTCACGAAAATACACCCCCTTCTACCCTCAATTCGATTTTCATTAAAGAAAATCATAAGTCCTTGCAGAGACACATTGCTGGGAGTATTTTTTTATGAAACCATCGAATTTAGCAAGCTTATTAACCCCAGAGGGGTCACTGATTTTGTCTCACGAAGATACACCCCCTTCTACCCTCAATTCAATTTTCATTAAAAAAAATCATAAGTCCTTGCAAAGACACATTGCTGGGAGTATTTTTTCATGAAACCATCGAATTTAGCAAGCTTATTAACCCAAGAGAGGTCGCTGATTTTGTCTCGCGAAAGAACACCCCCGACTACCCTTAATTCAATTTTCTTTAAAAAAATCATAAGTCCTTGGAAAAACACATTGCTGGGAGTATTTTTTCATGAAACCATCGAATTCAGCGAGCTTGTTAACACCAGAAGGGTCACTGATTTTGTCTCACGAAAATACACCCCCTTCTACCCTCAATTCAATTTTCATTAAAAAAAAATCATAAGTCCTTGCAAAGACACATTGCTGGAAGTATTTTTTTATGAAACCATCGAATTTAGCAAGCTTATTAACCCCAGAGGGGTCACTGATTTTGTCTCACGAAGATACACCCCCTTCTACCCTCAATTCAATTTTCATTAAAAAAAATCATAAGTCCTTGCAAAGACACATTGCTGGGAGTATTTTTTCATGAAACCATCGAATTTAGCAAGCTTATTAACCCCAGAGGGGTCGCTGATTTTGTCTCGCGAAAGAACACCCCCGACTACCCTTAATTCAATTTCCTTTAAAAAAAATCATAAGTCCTTGGAAAAACACATTGCTGGGAGTATTTTTTTATGAAACCATCGAATTTAGCAAGCTTATTAACCCCAGAGGGGTCGCTGATTTTGTCTCGCGAAAGAACACCCCCGACTACCCTTAATTCAATTTTCTTTAAAAAAATCATAAGTCCTTGGAAAAACACATTGCTGGGAGTATTTTTTTATGAACCCATCGAATTCAGCGAGCTTGTTAACACCAGAAGGGTCACTGATTTTGTCTCACGAAAATACACCTCCGCCTACCGTTAAATCTCATATATATGTTACCGGCAAAGTGTAAAATCAGGCATTGTATAGAATGCCTAGGCATTCTATACATTGCCAAAAGTAAGCAGGCAAAGTGTGAAATTTTAAACATTTCATACTTTGCCTAGGCATTCTATAGAATGCCTGATTTTACACTTTGCCGGTAACATATATATGAGATTTAACGGTAGGCGGAGGTGTATTTTCGTGAGACAAAATCAGTGACCCTTCTGGTGTTAACAAGCTCGCTGAATTCGATGGTTTCAAGAAAAAATAGTCCCAGCAATGTGTTTCTGCAAGGACTTATGATTTTTTAAATGGAAATTGAATTAAGGGTAGTCGGGGGTGTATTTAATTAATTGGCGGAAAAAATTTCCTTGCAACGAATTTCCTTTTAAAATTATTTTTCTGCTTCCATTATCATCAGTTGTTTGTACAATTTCAATAAAAAGCGGTTCATTTCATGAAAAAAGAAAAGGATTTTCATCATCATATAAATCATTTCCAATCACATCAGTTCGTTTCCAGCATTGAGTCTATCAATTAAAAAATTTACATGGCTAGCCATGTGAATAATTGTGGTGAAACGACCTATGGCGGAATAGCGCGCTCGCCTCTCTTTCACCAAACACATGGATGAAAACACATGGCCACCTTCACACTGGTTTGAATTTTTAGGTATATCAGCCCTCTGAATATTGTGTGGGAAAATCGATTATCAGATCATATTTTAGATTAAGAATCGAGTTAAGATTTGAATTATAAGTCTTACTACCTGTGGGTGATGAGACATCATTATTGTTAGAAATTCTTTTAATTTTTCTTCAAAAACAGGTACATTGAATAACATGCTTCGTCTCTATAGTTTTGGAAAGAAATTATTCAAGAGACCAGGTGAATCATATGTTTTATAATATATTTTTATCACTGATTGATGGCAATGAATATTTGAATTACTGTGACTGCTATAACAGATTATGTTCCCTCCTTCTTGATGTTATGGAGAGGTAGAAGAATGAAAATTCAAATTCGTTATTAACGAATCAAGAACTTACCTTCTTGAGTGAGGATTTCTTGATTTAGATCCAATCATAAGTCAATCAACGTATATGTTATATTCTATTAAGTTTAGATGAAAGCTCATTAATCATATTTTCCAGGCCATCTTGAATATAACATATTTTTTCATTTTTGAGATACTCGAAGCTCATTTTCCTTATGTTTTATTGTTATGAAAAGTGGTAATGGTACTCTAACGTTCCACTGGTGGCGCACTAGGAGATCAAAAAATTCGAATAACGGCATTGCTAAGAATAGAGGGGACATTGCTAGCTGTCGATTCCTGTACTTTAGTGTACATAGGTGGCTGAAAATTATTCAAAGTTTGGCTGTAATCTGAAAAACGTATTTTTCGTTATATCGAGCATTACTTATGTGCATTTTCGGTGTCAGAGACTTACGCCACTACCAAGGAAAACCAGTTATATTTGGTGATTTTCGATTTCAATGTAATTTGTTTAAGCTTTTATATACTCTTCGATAACAAGTGATGGTTTCAATTAGGATATATCCATAGCTGGTCACCGTTAATCAACTAATTAACTTCGTTAAACGTTGAAGCGTTATATTTCGGGAGAATTAACGCAAGTTAACGTTAATCGTTAATCCGTTAATATCTGTTCAAACCTAACCGCTGTTGTCATATGTCAAAAGTATTTTTCATACTTTATACAAAAATATATCTAGTTTTGTTTTTGTTTCACTCGTTCCCCGTCACTTGACGGTGCCGTGCGGAAAGTATTCGGCATTGGATTAACGATTAACGGACTTCTGCATATTAACGAAAGCTAACGTATCCGTTAACCTTTTTAAAAGTTAACTTAAAAGTTAATCCGTTAATCAAAATGTTAACTTCGTTAATTAACGATTAACGGATTAATGAGTTAATACCCAGCTATGGATATATCATATGTACTATGAAAAAGAGCTGGCCCGGCTTCAACGTCCGTTGCATAAGATAGAAACCGATGAACTTGATCAATCTGATAATCACGAATCATATCGCTAAAAAGGGGATTTGGAAAACAATAATACTGAACAAATATTTATGATGCAGAACATACACAATACAAGTCCACCAAATATTTATACGTCTCCAAAGATGATGTAATCCGTTGGGGTAAATTACCGAAAAAATAAGGTGAATAAATATTATAAAACGATTGCCTGGTAAACATTCATGAGTTTTTACTTAGAGGTTTCGAATAATTGTTTCAGTTTGCGAATTTAGCGAGGAATTTAGTTTATTTTCTAAGATACTTATTAAAAATGAAAACGAATCGAATAGAGGAAAAATTATTTTATACCTGGAAATATTTAATGATGAATTTTTTACTGAAACGAGAGTTTTGTACAACTCTTCATCAATAAATGTTACCCTTTATTTTAAGAAAATTTTATCAATACCCTACCCCTTCCCTAATAGGTCTGTCATCACTATCGACGCCACCAGTCGAAGGATAATTCTATTTCGAAAAATAAAAAAAATTACTCGAAAAATTACAATGTTTTACTTCCTACTTTAATGATTGTTGAAGAATTGCCTAGGACAACAGAGAAAATAAATATGTTCAACAGCCTTATTTGAAGAACACTAGGGGGAAACATCTTGTTTCAATCTTGTACACCTAAAAATTTTAAGTCATTTAAGTCATCGTTTTGAGTCTTTAAGTCATGCGTTTAAGTCTTTTAGCTAGTGGTTTCCCCCTCGGAAGAACACAAACAATGCAATTGAAAAAGTCAGGAACAGTTTTCATATAGAAGGGACCATTAAATGGGCCCAAATTAAAATAACCATCACATTAAACCAAGAAAGTGTACAAGTTATTTTGTTTTAATTCAGAAAGATACTCATGTCGTGGGGTGGCTTAGAGAAGACCAAAATAGTGGGTATTGGTCTGAGACACATGAATATTTATACTCATATACCGTGTTACACAGACTCATGGTACACCCCCGTTTTCTTCTTTGTTTTCCTAGATATATTTTCGAAATTCGGAACATTGAATATGCTCACTGAACAGCATTTCTCGACATAATATCTGAAAGAAAAAAACAACTTCCAATTTTTCCGGAAATGACATCAACTTTCGATTCTTGAATGGGACACCCTGTATATTGTTACATTATCGGCTAGGGATGATCATGAGGAATCCAACGATACCAGGTTTGATGATATTATTTCCAATGACTGCGGAAATATCGCCATTTATATTATCCATAAGCTCAACGTGTAGGAGAGAGAAACTTTTACTGGCGGGTCAATCCAATTCTCTCTCCCACTCATTGAGCTTATGAATAAAATAAATGGCGATATCTCCGTTGTCATCGTTGGATTCCTCATGATCATCCCTAACTGATCATGTAACGATATACAGGGTGTCCCATTCAAAAATCGAAAGTTGATGTCATTTCCGGAGAAATTGGAAGTTGTTTTTTTCTTTCAGATATGTCGAGAAGTGCTGCTCAGTGAGCATATTAAATGTTCCAAGTTTCAGAAATATAGCTAAAGAAGCAAAGGAGAAAACGGGGGTGTACCCTTAGTCTGTGTCACACGGTATACACAATAATTTTTTGCGATTTGTCTTGTCTATGATACTTCACTCACGGACTCACTAACTGCTTTGTAATTGAGAAAAGTCGGCGATTTATCTCTTGCTGACACCGTTGCTCTCCTGAAATATATTAATTCGTCCTTTCCTTGGTCTTTCCAACACAGTTGCTTGATCCAACTACTACATTTTTTTCACCCCTTTGTTGTGATCGTGGACCTCTCCCTAATCTTTTCTTTCCCAAGGATCGCATTCGTATTAAAATCAGACTTACAACCGAGCTTACAACCTTCAACAATCCGAAGTGAAAACAAATTCGCATTGCATTTCTCTTAGTTCTCTGAACATTACAAGTTTTTTGTAGTGTAAACCTGAAGTTGAAAAAAATAAATCTATATGTGGAAGTGAATTCTCTATTTCAGTAGTATCTGGGATCTTTGAAAAGTTTTTGTTTTCCAAGTAGCTCACGCCATCAATTATTATTCATAGGTACTGAAATTCAGTTGTGATCAATAAAATTTGATTTGATTTGCGTTCAGTTCGGTGTTCGAGTGATTTGAGCTCTGTTGAAAAGTTATGTTATTCCAGAGGTTATATTCTAATATTAGTGTGTATTTTCGCAAAGTTAATGAAAAGATCGTTCTTCGAATCTGGTGAAATATTGACATTAGTATAACAAAACAATTTATACTTTTAACACGTGCTCGCCAAGGGATGGCAATTCCAGGCTGCAGCTTGAAGATATCTGTGAACGGCAACGTGATATGATGTCAACGGCACGTTTAGAAGCTACAAAGAGAATGAGAAGCAACTGGGAATCAGGAAAGGATTGTGAATCTGAATTTTGGCCTCAATTCAGAAGTCACAATTCACCAAAAAAAATATAGCAACTCACAATTCAGTTTCAAAAAAATGAATATAGGTCAGTAAATTGAACTGACCCGAAATGGATTCCATTCATTTCAAATGAATTGAATTCACAATTCTGTCATACTCTGCTTCTTTTTTTTTTCACCTACTTCAGCTTTTGGTGCATTCGAAACAGTCCACTCACCGGTGTGAAAAAAAAGATTCCTCTTTCCAGAAACTGGTACCCATCAATAATTCGTGGCGAAAAAATATAAATAAAAAAAAACTTGATATGTGGATGAAAATGCTTATTATTTTCAATCGAAATATGATTGAAATAGGAATTTTCGCATCAATCAAATTATTGCTTCATATTTGTGAACTGAGCCATTATAACGCTGGGCCGTTTGATTTTTAGAAATAAACTTAATGATGTTGAGTAGGATTTTCGTTCAAGATTATGAAGTTGCCACTTGTAGTAAATATTATAATAAGTCCTTGAGATACGATGTAACACGAACATTTTTTTTTCGTCTCAAAATTCAAAATTAATTTCATAGGTATTATGAACTATCTCAAGAATCATACAGTACGCTAGTTGAATTAGAATAGTCGGAGAGCTGCTAACGCACGTTTCATGAAGTGTTTTATGCAACTTGAAATTTTGCTACAATGCATCTCTTGGTTAGATATGAAGGTAAGTATGTGTTGGCTAGACCTACCGTGGGACACCAGGTACTGCAGAGATCAGGTGCAAAAAATATGGCCCAAATTAAGTGTTTTATTCAGAAGCCAACAATCTTTAATGTGAAATCAAGGTTATTTTACAAAGAATATCGAATGAGGCAGATACTTCCAAGGAGATTAGTACGCTGCCGTTCAAACAGCGTCTTCAATAAACACAATTAAAAATAATCAAACAAAGAAATCACTTTTTCTTGCTCAATTAATTTGTATACCAAGCATTGGAAAATTTAATCAAATAGATAGCAAACTTAGGAATAAATACACAAAGCAAATTAGGGAGCCATTTGCAGACAAAATCTCACTAACCATATTGGCAGGGAAGTAACTGTTTCAGATGGACTTTTATTTTCCTTTTTGTGAATGAATCAAACTCGTTGGATGATATGCAAGTACCTATCAACAGAAACTGTTTGTAATTTTTTTATTTCTCTTCTTTCATAGATTCTGAGAAGAAAAAAAGTCAAAAAATAATTCATCAAACCTCATTCTCTCCACAAAATTGGGAAGTTCATAATTTTATGCGACGTCTGGCGGAAATATAACGCACTGCTAGAATTTCACAAACAAACGGCTTCCATTTTTATGTGTGTGAATTTATTGAGATATTTGGTGTTGATTTAGGAAATCTCATCTGAAGTTGTAACTTTTTTTTATTAATAATAACAAACAATCATGGATGCAGATCGCTCAGTGAGCCGTATAAAGTGTTTGGTGCCAAGTTGCCGCAACTCTTGGAACCGAAATCCAAAGTTGTCTTTCCACACGTTTCCAAAGATAAATACATCTTTGGTGGGAAACATTACGGAAAGTGGATTGAAAGAGAAAATAGACAGGTACAAGGCTTGGAATATTAAACTGAAACTGCATAAATCACCACCTAGAGCGGCTTCAGTGTGTTACTGGCATTTCTAGAGAGATGATTTCTTGTTACCTGGTGAGTCTGTTTGCCTATTTTTAGGCGAAGTTATGGCGCATTTCATCATCCATGCAATGAAAGCCTCTTTGGTTCACTAACACTACACTAAAACTAAAAAATGTCCTGGAACAAATATCATTACATTTTAAAACACAATGAATCTATGTTCACCTCCAATGAATGGTATTGTGCGGCTATTCAAAGCATCATGAACACAGTTATATTAACCTTCAAGAGAAAAATTTCGTACAATGAAAATATAGCAAAAAAATACACCAAAATCTTGTCTAGCGAGGGCAACTGATGACTGGATTTCAGTTTGGCGCGTTATTTCATAAATGTAAACAAGGTAACTATTTCAAAATGGTGGATAAAGTTTAACCACCACCAGCGCCCTCATCGGTCGATATTCTTCCCTATACCCATGCTTCTAATTATTTCGGGCGACTAGTTATAGGATGCTCTGTTGTTGTGATCGTGTTTGTTTTATTTTGATTCTAATGTAGTTTGGCGTGATTTTTGAAACAAAATTTATCATTACAATGGAAACCCCTTGGTGTGTAATCTACTTCCAATAAATGTCGAATAGCAATAAAAATTTGGCCAAGGTATAAATTCAAATATTGTGATCTGATTTTACCAACGGAAGTTGCAAGACGTTATCACCGGCAATGTTACGCAAATTTGACAAGTATAAAACAATAGTACAAGAAGAATCCGTCAACAATGGAAGAATCTACTTTACCAACAGATATTGTAAAACATTCATAATATAAAGTAATAATTTAGGTACAGTAATGATGAAGAAAATTAAAATTAGCAAACATTTGATCAAATTCAGAAATTCTTTCACAAATAAATTATGAACAGAAAATAATTAACATTTTCAATGTTGAATTTTTTTAAGATATAAGAGCTGAATAATTCAATTAATGAGATTAGAAATGGAAAAGTCTCCTTTCTATGGATACTGAATAGAATCCAAAGTATAAGGAGCTTATTGTGGTTTATCATAGGCAACATTTATTTTCATGTTTGCTGTAAATCAAACCCCAGCAAAAGTTTCTTTTTTTTTATTATTTCTAATTATGTTTATTGAAGACGCTCTTCGAATAGCAGCGTGAATAAAACACTTCATTGGATATAGAAAAAAGATCAACTTTGTCTTCATTTTTTACATGAAAATGAAGTGTCTGCCTCATTTATTATTCAGTGTAATATTACCCCGATTTTATGTTGAAGATTGTTGGCTTGTGAATGAAACACTTCATTTGGGCCATATTTTTTTGCAGCACCTGTCCTCTATGTGCATTACCTCGTGTTCCAAGGTAGGTTTAGCCAACACAAACTTAAAGTCGTATCTACCCAAGAGATGCATTATAACGAAATCTCAAGCTGCATGAAACGTGCGTTGGCACCTTTTGGACTACAGGTTCTAGTGCACCAAACTGATATATGCTAAATAATAAACTGTAATAGTAATTTCCTGTAGTTTGTTCCATCTATACACAACATGGTTTGTTACAAGATTTCCTTTCTTAAAATCTCTGGAGAGTAGTAGCAGCTTGTCTATTTAAAGATTTCAATGTGGTCGCCAATTTGTCTTCTTTTCTCAAGTGTTGCGAGTTGAAGTATGTCTGAATATTGTAGATGTTTCAATTCTAGGGTATACAGAAATCAGAACTGAGACTTCTACAGTATTGTGAGTTGTACTACATCTAGTTGACCTGTATATTTTTGATTCTTCAATTCTGGAATTTAGAATATACAAATCGTCTAGATATAGTTCAACTGACAACTGCCAATTAACGAAGACCGAACAACCAGCTTCTACCTACTATCAAAAGCTCCACTTGTTTCACCATTCTATGGAAGCTAGAAGGAAAGACAAGTGACATCTCATGGTTTCATAAATTTCACAAGTGACAAAGTAGCTTTACTTAATCTAATTTGTTGAACGAACCATTTTTGCGTTTCGTCAATTTTCATAAACCCTTCAATGTTCCAGACAAAAAAGGGCCTTATGGAAGTATTCGGCGGATCGAGCGGTGATAGCAGCACGCTGGACCTGGCTCCAAGCCCAGATAGCGGATTTGGAGTACCGCATACGCCAGCATACGGAATTGCACAAGCAGATCCGATCGAACAAGGGTGCCGTGAAATTGGGGGGCCCGAGTCCCCCTTCTACGCCCGTCTCGCAAACCCCGCAGGCGACCCTCAATGGATATCGCGGCCAATTGCCGGGTAGTTCGCCCGCCATCTCGAAGACCGAAGACAGTGCCACAGCAGACGATGCCAATCCGGACTATCAGTGCGCCAGGACTAGACCACTTGTGATACACAAAAAGAGGAAGTTGCTGCAGATTTCGGGTCTGCACGCGGTGTCCAGAAAGGCCGCGAGGCCCAGCACGATCAGGTGCGGGTGTGTTCCGTTGACTGTTCCGTGTGCGGTGTGTACAGGAAGAACGGATCCGACCCATCCGAGAGACCCGCCAGATACGCTGAGCAAATCGGAGAAAGTCGCTCTGTTGGATCCCAGTTTTCATCCAGTATTCTCTCTGCCCGAAGGTATGAAATTGTCTGTTTTTTTCTATTTCAAGTTGAGTGTACGGTTGGGATGCATCGCGAAGCTTTTCTCGGAACAGACTGTATATATTTCGTACCCACTTTGACGTGATTTGTGAATAACTAGCAGCCCTGAGGAAACCCCACTCATGAGTATTGGGACTTTGTTGAAAATATTGTTCAGGACTTGTGAGGTGTCAGTTCTTGAGAATTGAATGACTCAATTGAAAATCAGGTTAATTTTCCATTCTTTCAGAATCATTGAAAATTTGTCAATTTTATCTGGCAAAAATGAGTTTTTAAGATAAAAAAGGAAGGATCTGCACTTGATAACAAATTAACCATTGCTTTGGCAAAGAAAACGTTTTTAAGTACTTGAAATCATGAATGAGGTACATGAAGAGGAAAACTGATTTTAGCTGACAAAAGTTGACAAATTTATCAACATTCATAGTGGGTTCATACAGCAGTTAAAATTTTGAGAAAAGAAGCACCATCTATGCAAAAGTAATAAGAACTTTCAAGTCAAAATAATAAGAGACAATGTTACTTACAAGTGTTTAAATATCCCTATGGAAAATTAAAAATTGAACTTCTTTCAACTGAAAACTGTTGAATGAATCCACAATTGGTCAAACTAATTTTTCAAAGATAAAATTGGGATTTACATATCAACCTATGGGAAGAGGAAATGTCCTCACAGTATTGAAAAGTATATTTTTATAAACGATGAGGTGATGAATTGAGAGCATTTTCACTTGAGATGGTTAGGGAATGGAATGCATTTTCACATGCATTTCACGATTGCCTTCAGGTGATTTGGGAATGCTAGTATTAATGAATTTGAGCCAACAAGAAGACTATGCGTTTTTTGGCGCTCATATACTCTAAACATATTTGTCTGTCTCCTCTGTCACTTATGGCCAGCTAAATAGTGATAGAGAGATGGAGAGACGAATATATTTTTATTTCAAGAGCACCAGAAAATGCCTTCATTTTCAGTTCGAATTCTGACAGTTTCAACCATAATTGTTCTTTCAATTTCTGATTGTTGATACACATAGAGATTATATCTGTACTCTCGTTAAGGATTATATGAAGATTAAAAATTTTAATATTTTTTGTGAATAAACGTATCTACCCCAATTTACATTATCTTAGTGAGTAAATAAAAATATGAAATTTTTTTACGTTTATTATTTGTCATACCTGCCTCAGTAAATTGAGGAGCAATATTTTGCACTTATTTCGTTTACTCATGGCATTTGCATTTGATGAATAATGGTTTATTTTTCAAGGTCTGTCATAGGTAAGAAAGATGAGGCCCCGGAAAAAAGTTTCACATGAAACTGAGTAGAGAGTCTGATCCTGAATACATTTGTATTTATTTACTATGTTTTGAATGTTTGGTTGATGATATATGTCGCAGATATCATGTATCATATGTGGATAGCCGAATTATAAATAAAATAATTTGATAAGGTGTTCAGCTATGCCACAGCTGTAGTTGGTGATAATTTTTATTCAGTATCTATGAGATTTATGAATATTAGGTCACAGATAATGAATTCACAATAATAAAACTCTGAAACTCATAAAAGCTATAGAAATCAAGTTGTTTTGATGAATATGAGTATTCAGAAAGCACTTAGATCAGGGATGCAAAACATCATTGAAAAATTATGAAAATATTATTTCTGTTTTGAACTTCATCTTAATAATATTTAAAAATGGCCTTCCTATGAACATACAAAAAATGTACTGTGGGTTTTTAAAAAATGTACAGCTTTATAAATGAACAAAAATGTTTTGTCCATTTATCCAACTCCTCACACTTACTTAGTGTTCAATAGGTGCTTCGTTCTGAAATATTACTTATTCTCATTTCATTCAGATAAACTATAACAAAAGTGATGAAAATTGTGTTTAATCCCCTTGTGTGAGCCATGCAAATTAAAATTCTGAAAAACTTGTAGCAATATTCAAAAAATTAGATTCAGTGTATGAGATCTTACATTTCTGGAGGATTTTATAAAGTACTTGAAATCTTCAAAAGTTGAAAAGGAAACTTTTGATGATATTTTTTTCGCTTTTATCAAAATCAGTTTCAACTAGACTGAAAAGTAGAATTGTGGTTTTGTTAAATTCATATACAGAAGCAATGAAAATATAGATCTGTTTCACATGGATTTTCATACCACGAACATTCTATATTGGGAAAAGCTCATCTTCCTAAGTTATCAAATTCCCAAATGCAGGACGAAATTTAGAGAGGAAAAATACATTTTGAATTGAGATTCGAGGTCATCTCTCCTTTCAAATCTCTATTACTCTGAGGATGGACTACTGCATCAAATACTAATTTAATATTGACTTCTTCAGTCTTTTTATTTTCAGCAGTTTTTTTGTCACAAAGGAATATAATTTCGTTTTTGAAAATTATGAAAATAATTGGACAGAATTGTATTCCTATAAAAGAAGGCCCAGTGCAAAAAAGGTATATTTAATATTTGAAAATCAGGTTTTGATATTAACAAATATTATAATAAATGTCTTCATTAATAACAGGAATTTACTGAAAATAATTCAAAAAATTGGGTGTGGTTCAGTTTGTGTTTCAACATTTGCACATTGACCCACGTCTGCTCTACCACCTAACCCTATAGGCAAGATTCATATTTTTTCATTTGAAGTTTGTCCGTTTCTAGAGGTACCTTGTGAAAGTGAATGGATGACAGGATTATAGTAAAGTATTTTGTACCAAAAATATTTTTTTGACCATGATCATTAAACAAAATATTTTAGGAAATGATGAATGAAAGCTCTCAAAAATTATGAAAAAATCGGAATTTATCGAAAATAACATGTTATGTCTATAGAGGTGAAATCATTCTGAAGATGATTGATAATGAATGAATGGAATAACATTGGAATGCTCATCTTGAGCAAGTCAATTAAAAAAAGGAAAAATACTATCATAAGATGATTCATCTCCAAATTCATGAAAACTTGTATTTCACTTGTATAGCTATTTAGCTATTTCAAATATAATAGTATATTTATGATGTAATATTACAGGTAAGGCATTCCAATTCTATAATTGGTAAGCAGAAATGCATGATTATCTCATTAGATCTGTGAAAATCTGAACTTATGGTGTCTTTGGTTGAGGTAATAACTGACAAATTATCGAATTTATTGTCAATATGACAATGATATTAATGATTTTTATAATACAGTTATATTCTTTGAAAACTTCTACCATTGCTCTCACAATATAAAGCAGGAATCTCTAGACCTGATGCCTTTTTTCAAAACGTTTGAATATTAATCTTTCACACATTCAACAGATATTTCCCAGAAGATTCACTTTGAGGCTGTGATGAAAACTCAGGAATGGCAGCAAAGGAGTACTCGTATGAAAACTTTCAAGGTATTATCAAAAACAGATCGGATGGAAAGTAAATCTTTAGAACATCGAACAAAGAAAATAGATCACCGAAAGAAGTATGGAAGAATGTTGAAACCCAGTACGATCACAGCTTTATCTGCAAGTGAGTTGAATTTTTCAATATCATTTATTCATTTGATGTGAAGTCTGTTTCATTTGATATGAAGAAAGCTATTGCTTCTAAGGAAACCGCCAATCACTTATATCAACACAAATTGAATTTTCAACTGGTTTGGCTCAGAACCTTTCTTATTGGACCTATTTTAAATTATTTTGAATCATCTTCATTTTGAGGATATATACAATTATCTGCTAACCATTGGTCTTATCACAATTTTCAGAGTATGTATTGAATTTGGTGATTGTACCAGTATTTTTCCTTTGAAGATAACTGAAGAAAGATACCATGATAGTATATTGTATTGTTGAGATAATAGTGTTCTTTATGTGGCGGGTGTGTCGAGAGTGGAATAATATATATGATATGGATGTGATAATTATTCTAAAGATGTGGAAAATGCAACTTCAAAATGGGTATTTTTATTGCCTAAACACAATCTCATATTTTTTCAACTTTTGACAGGACGAGATTATGAATTTTGGTTTCAGCAGCACACATTTTTAAATCATGAAGGAACAATACACAGATAAAAAATGTATCAAAAATAAAAATGTATTCAACAAACTTCGACAATTACATAAGTGACTAACACATTGTTAACAAAAACCAAGTCACAAATTGCCTGTATAGGACTTCCGACACAACGCAACGAAGTCGACGAAGCGCCTTTTATATGAGCAGTAAAGCACTGGTCTTGGGAAAATAATTTCGGAGTTTTGGTTTCAAAGATTCTTTCCAACAAGACATATGTTGGAAGGATGAAAGTATGCAACATAGACTTGAGAAAAAATCTTACAATGAGTGGAAATATTATCATGGTGGCAGCTTCACCGCACTTTATTTAATTGCGAACACTGTTTTTCTTTTACTCTAGCAGGAATTCAGACAATTTCTTTTTTTCAGAAATAAGAAATAAGATCAGAGGGAGGAAGCCAGGCAGACACTCTCTGAACAAAGCTTATCGGAAAAGGTACGACGTCGCCAAAGACCTGGAAACTCCTTTGAACTCGCCGGCAGCGTCTACGGCAGACTACGCGGACGAAGAGGTCGCCTCCATAGGCAACAGCAGCAACGCTGGCGGCGGTCCTCATCCGTTCGATTCGCCGAGTTCTTCGCCGCTCCTCCACATCCACTCCATTTCCGGATATAAGAAGAACAACCGCGCTCTTTCCTACGATATCGATAACATCGTCATACCGTACAGTGTTGCCGCTTCGACGAGGGTAGAGAAGCTGCAGTACAAGGAGATATTGACTCCAAAGTGAGTAGAGAATCGTTCGCTGATTCGTTTGCTTAAAGTGTCAGCCAATAATTATTTATTGATTAATGATAATTATATGATCATTAATATGACTAGGAAATATTAAACAATACACAGAAGGCAATGATTCAGGGTACCGATCTGCAGTTTGTTTCAAATTAACGATTTAGAACTGTAGGTAAAACAAACCAAGTGCCGTTTATTTGTGAACTTTCATATTTTCCATAATAAAGTTCATTGGTGAGATTTTCAAGAAAATTTTGTTATATTGGACTCTTGTGGAAGTTATATTCAGTTACAGATCTATTTTTCATTTATTTGGATTCCGTATTATTTTAGTCAAGTGTACACTGTTGAAATGATCCAAAGAAAATTTTACCTTTATTCAAAATGTCAAGGAATTTATACTACAAGGGTTTCTGACAACAGTTTTTTGAAAAACTACCAGTTTATTTCATAAGAGAAAAGGATATTTGCTTCAATTGGCTTTTGTTGCAGCTGAATTTCAGGGTGCCCATATCACATTTATGTCGAAATCTCTCATTTTATCGTGGCATAGCAAGAACCTCGGCAAGAACAAATATTATTGTTACGATATCCTTGCAAAATCCTACTTCTGACACCACTGTTACGATTCATTCTTGGGTTCATTGATTAAAACTCCAAACAACACAAAACTACTATTATTATAACTCAGTATCACAACACAATCGCTTGAATCGATCCGCTAACTTTCCAATGCTCTGTATTAAACGCTCTGATAAACTCCCTCTAATAGAAACTGCTTCGCGAATAAACTGTGCTCCACTTAGCTCTCAATAACTCTCGCCACTTAGCTCTGAATAAAACTGTCCCGCGATGAAGTGTCTCCCGTATATATACCTGAGAATGCCTGTAGAGAATCCTCGAGAGAAACCTCGTTGATGTGTATCGAATTCTCCAAGGCAATCACAAGTTCCTGGAAAATGACGTTCGCTACGACGCGACTTCTCATCTGCGTTTACGATCTCGTCAGGGCCGGCGCTAGGAGATTCGTGACATTATTTAGAAATGTCCAATCAAATCACTGTGTGACAACTACCACTCTTCTTGTAATCTTTGTGATATTAATAATTGTTCACTTGAAAAAAATTGGGAAACTGCACTTGATGCATAGAAATGACTGCTCTTGATCACTTCAAGTTATTACTTGATCTCAAAAATGTGTTTAAAAATTTTATATATTACCATTTCTATAATCATTGTGATTATTACATACTGTACTACTGACTACTACTACTATAAACTATCTTTGAAAACTCTTAACACATTTCTTTCCTTCTCTATCAAGTTTCACTACTCCAGTGATGAGTTGAAGAAGGTTTCGACAATATGGAGTACATAGGAAGTATCTATTGTGACTTAACAAAGGCTTTTGATTGCGCGTCTCATAATATACTATTACAAAATTGAAAATCTATGAATTTTTTTCCGATAACCTATTTCTCAAATCATACATATTTATCAATGATATTATATTATTATTACTTGCTCCAATTATTTACATACATATCACAGAGTTCCCCAGGGATCGCTGGTGGGCCCAATATTGTTCTTGATTTACATCAATGACATCACTAACTGTTGTAATAATACAGACTACAGAATTCATTCTATTTGTTGATGAACAACATTGTATACAAACATTCTGATAAATCTATTGTTCACATGTTTTTGCGGGATACGTAGTCAAAACTTCTTGATTGGTTTACCAGTAAATGTTTTTGCCTGAATGAAGAGAAAACAAAAGTAATGTTTTTTTACTCTTCTAAATGAACAGTCGAACATTGATGAAGATGCGTTAGTGAGATTTCTTGGTCCAAACCTGGATTCGAAGCAGACTTGGCAAAATACAAATGTTTTATCAAAAAAAAATAACATCTTCAATATTTTTTTAAGGATTCTAACGAGTATGGCAAAGGAAAAGAATCTTATAACAGCCTATCATTCTTTCATTCAGTCGCGAATTGGTTATGTCCTTACATCTTGGGGTCATGCACCATCAGCTACCAGAATATTTGGTTTACAGAGAAAAGCAGTTAGAATAATTATTGAATATCTCAATTATAGAGATGACTGCAAATATGCTTCTATAGTCCTTAGTGACTTTGCCTTTATACATATACCAATGCCTAATATTTGCTTATATACATAAATCAATTTTAAATTTAAATGTTTTAAATTTTGGTGATATTTCACACTGTCTTGTTTAATATTAACCAAGTTTTATTGATTTATTTGCAAATTTGTTTGAATTCTAGTGGATATTCTAGCCTGTACATGACTTCTGTAAAGAAATCTAAAACACCAATAAAGTACTTATCTATCTGAAATTTGACCGCTGTCGCACATTGATCTCGAAGAAAACGAATCAAGGACATACTTCAGTTTGTCGTTTTCTTTTTTTTGGCGGAGACACCTCGAATACAAACGAACTTATATTCATCATACATTTTCAAGTTTTCAGGGTATTTGAAAGAGTTGAGAGGTTGTAAGAAAGTGGCAAAGTTAAAACTTGATTTGATACCTAAGTACCTAGATAATTTATGTTCTATTTCTTTGCCTGCTTCATATCAATTATGGAGCGTACAACCTATGAGTTACTAGCTACAATTTAGGAACTAGACTATAGGTATTGTCGAAAAATTTGCCGTACTAGCGACTGACTTCCGGAAAGATGTACTTACTAGAAAAAACAGGCATTCAATTCCTATTCATCAAAGAGAAATAAGCAGATAATTTCCGTACGTTTTGAGTAATTTGATATTGCTTCAGTAATATTTTCATTCCTTATAGGTGGAGAATTGCAGAATGTGATACTGTGGAAGGATTTGAATTGAAGAATAATGGAGCTGTTACAGAAACTCACCCGGAGAGTGATGTGAGTATACAGCAATTCGAGATTCGCGCAGATAATACATCTATTGGTTTCATTTATTTAATTTTATTTATTTGGCGTCAAATGAGTATTTTGCTCGTGTATTTTTTTTAACATTCAGTTTCAATAAGTTCAACATTGAGGTAACGTGAATTGTATCAAACTACCGCTATTTTTGTCCTTATTCCGATTAATTCCCATTCGAATTCGGAGACAAAAATTTGTGAAAATCTACCGAACATTCATTATATGCTGTGCCGAAACTTTTTGAAACTGTTGTGAGTGATTTTTTGGCAGCTTCCTGAACCATAGACATTCCAGATTTCAATTATGCAAATCAATTAAACTGAACCTAGTATTTTGCAATGATTGCCTGACAAAGGTCTTCGATTGGACTTCAAACACAGTTCCCGCCACATGTCGTTAACAAGTTGCGGCATGACCAATAAATAAAATGGTTTGATCATATTTTTTATAGTATCCCATAGTATCTCTGTACTTCCCAATACAAATTTGAAGAATTCTTCAGAATTTCTTGATATAAAAATTCAATAACTTCATTGAATTCATCATCCCTTGATTTAAATAAACTTGTTAATATTATCACATAAGTTATTGCTACTTATTTGGAGGTTTCTTTTATGTTATTCTTACTTTGCACAAAGGAAATCAACAAGTATTCAATATACTAGCTACTATAGCTACTATATTTATACATGACAGTAAAAAAATTAAAAGCATTTTATGCTAATTTGAATGAAATGGAATATAAAGAATATGTTACGTCCGATAACAGATATCAGTATCAACTATGAAAAAAGTCCACGAAAAGTAAGGAAAATAGACTCCTCCGATATCTTGGACATTCCCAAATCAACCTCGATAACTAGAAGATGATTGCAGATACAAGCGACCGAAACTTTATAATTACACTGGGCTTAGATTTTTATTTCGTATTTTGGTTTTCGATTTCCATTCAATTTCGTTTTTATTAGTTTCATTTGTTAGCTTCAACATTCTTTCTTCAGAAATGCAAAAAGACAAAACACACATATTTACCAAGATGTGGGATTTTATAACAAATGTTTCGATTTATAGAGAATAATATTACAAGACATAATCATGTTTATGTTTTATAAAATGATTTATTTCTGATATTTCCGGTAGGGGTCGTGAACTCATCCCCTATGTACATAGTATTACTTCAATGAAAGAGGATATTGAGCAAATATCTATTTACTAAGCATTTTAGTCACACAGATGAATTTTGAAGTATGTGAATGTCAGAGTTGTACCAAGTATGTATTTTTATTGTTTTCTATTTATTGACAATAATATGTAAAAACATATATATATGTAAAGTACTGATTGCTTTATTGTATGAGGATTCCTAATCTGAACTCATAATGTCGTGACTATCCAATTATATGCTATGTTTTTGAGATATGTATGATACTTTGAATGTTTTGGATTTGATTGTTTGACTCCAATTGAATATTGTAGAATTTTTCCTTGTTTTTATTTTTACTGTTCATTTATCTCAGTTTTGTTTTCTCTTTTCACTATTTGTTGTGATTTTTCGCATATCAGTTTCAATATTTTCAATTTGCTTATGTTTATTTGTTCCTTAGTTAAGTGGAATATCTGTTTTTTCGTTTTTCAGCGCAATAAAAGTTGCTGCTTCGTTTGACCATTTCACTTTGCGTGCAATACACTTGTTCCATTAATGACTATTTACTCATACCGTTTGGTTCGTTTCTATTATTTAAAAACTAAATTTTATTTCTAAATTCATAAAACGTCGACTTCTTCATTAAGATGCGAATCTTCAGTTCAGACAACAAAGTATAATTTCACTTAATTTTCATCCGTTTTCCTTTCAGGTCGAAGACCTGACCGAAGAAGCGGTGATCGCTCGCCACGACCGATGCGAATACGACGAGAAGAAGCGCTTCCTCAGCTACCTGAAGTTGCCGCTCGGCTACGGTCGCGCGCGCGTCAACAAACGCACCGACAGTCGCGCGGAGTCGAGCGGCGCGAACACGCCCGACCACCCGATGTCGCCGCCTCCGCACGGCACGGCCGATCCGAATGCGCCGGAAGGCGTCAATTCGCCGATGACGTCACCGCCGGCCACGCCCCTCGCGGCGCAAGAGGAAGCGGGGCCTTCGACGTCGTCTCAACAGCAGATGCTGCCGTCGCTGCCGTCGATCGCGGTAATGCGCAGAAGGACGATGTCGCAGTCGAGGTTCGCCAAGGATAAGGACGTCTTCAAGGACGAGGCGCTCGCGCCGGCTGCTGATTTCGTTGAGGTGGGTTGTGATGAATACTCAGGGGGCAACCCCATGTAACCAATACTAAAATTTGAGAAATTTATAAGCATAAGCTATGTAAGAAACGTTATAAAACTCGATAAAAATATGGGGAACGCAGTTTACGATCGACTTTCAACTCAGTCCTAAAGTATTCGATTTTTTTTTTCGCTTATAATTACACGAGAGCTTTCATTTTTCGAAGTAAACTTGACATTTCGATTAGAATTTTGTTGCCTGGCAACTCAATGAAATAAACTGCCTCTGAAAAAATTACGAGTCCGTAGGACGAGTTATTTTTTCTGGCAGTTTTTTGAGTTAATTTGCCGGAAGGCAACTAAACTCGAATCATAAATGTCAAGTTTTCTTCGAGAAGAAAAATCTCGAGTGTAATTCGGTACGAAAATTTAATGAATACAGTTCAGTTCATTCAATTCAATGGAAGTGTACAATTGTTAAAAATACAATTCTTTTATCTCATTTTCACAGATCAGATATACTTTTCTGACAACGCAAGTGAAAAATTGACTAACACGCCGTCAAAGATTTGTTTACAATTCTGGTTGCCATGCTTTCAAGAGTTTGGTTCCGTTTTGTCGCTGAAAAACTTAGAGCAAAGTTTTTTCGCTGTCATAATGAAGAAATCACGGCGGCTTATAGGATATTTTATACATAAGTTAAATTGTCAAGAAAAAAATGCCCCAATGTGAAGAAATGCATGTAGTTCCCTCTTTTATTAATTAGCTTATGCAACTCTGATATTGTTTATTCATTTAATCCCAAGAAACGCATTTGCTTATAAAGGAATGTGATTATAAAAATACAAAAAACATATATGAAAAAGAACTCGGATAGAAATATATAACGGATAGATCGAAATTACAACAGAAATGACCAAAAAGAAAAAAATACTAACTCTAACAGGAAATTATTCGTTTTTTCATTAAATATTGCTTCAAGTCATGTTTAAATTTCAACCCTTTTTTTGAATTTCTTAAGTTTTTAGATGAATTATTGTAAATATTTATTCCTTTATAAAGTGATTTTTTGCTGAAATTACTTTTTACCTTCACGTATCAAAATGTGAATGTCTTTGTGCTATGATCATGAACACTAAAATTTTGAATGAAATCCAATACAAAGTGTCTATTGTTTGTAGAGGCAATATGTATAAATGTGCAAACTCTCAACTGATGAATACAATCCAAATTCAATAGGTTTCGCAATTTGTTCAAATAATGGCTATTAATGCACTCACACGATTAAAGATACTCGCCTTCGGCTTGTATCGTACCTACCCCAAGTTCATGTATTAATGCCATCAATACATGATACTTGTGTAATATACCTTTTTCTGCTCTCTCTGTTTCAAACTCTTTACGTATTGAGTAATGGCTCATCAAAAATTAAATTAAAATAAATGAAATAAAAAAAATTGTAAATTTTTTCCCGTTTCCGGGAAAAAAATTTGAAATGATGGTATATGTAACATTTAATCTGATGAATTTGATTTCGTGACTACATTCAGTTGTCCAAAAGCCAAATGCAGCGAATTTTCGCCCCAAATTCACTGTATAATTCAATTATCAATCATATTTTTAGGAAACTTATTGTTCAACAGTTTGTGGATTGGTACTGAATCTAGTTTCATCCATGAATCATTGAGCAATTGTTTTACATACTTGTCTCGTCGATCATTGAAATTGGATGATAACGAAGAAATTTGTACTAAATCAGCCAAAAATTACTGCACAAGCATGGTGGGAGTGGAAAATATCAGTACGCGACTCTAGGATAAGGCCAATTATGTGCACTCGCGAATTACCGCACTCGGCTAACGCCTTCTCTCGCAATTTTTCGCTCGTGCGTAATAGGCCACTTATCCTTCTCGTTACGAAATATGAAATCTGAAAATGCTGGAGTGTGAGTTAGGCTCATAGCACTTAGGCTGATTGTACTTCCTCCACATGAGCTGTGGTACCGCACTTGGGTCCAGTTTATTAATGGATACATAAACCAACTCTCAGTTTCCTTCTTGTCACTACCAAACATTAGTCAAACGCACCATCTCACTTCTGTGGTCTCAAAACTGTTAACTCTGTTTCGATAAACCTGGCCTTAATACCCCATTCAGCACTAGCCCCACCGTTTTGAGGTAGTCGATAATCTCATCAAGAAGTGTCCCTCCTATGTCGATCAAGCTGAGTCTATACTCGCCGAAAAACGGATATTTTTGATAACAATGCCGAAAAAGATCCGCGATATATGGAAACATTTTGATGCAGGAGAGTGTCCAGCAGTAATTCTTTGTGACTTAAGTAGAGCGTTTGACTGTGTTAATCATGAAAAACTTGTCACAAAATTAGAAATGTATGGTGTTGGAGGCGTTTCGCTAAATTGGTTAGAATCATTTCTTGAAAATAGAAAGCAGTTTGTGTCACTACAGGTGAATGGGATGAATGGGGCTTTTAGAGCTGATTCTGATACTCTTGATCTTGATATGGGTGTACCACAGGGCTCAATATTGGGGCCCATGCTGTTTATACTTTATGTAAATAGTATTGATTCAATAGCAACAGGAAGTCATTATACTGCCTATGCAGATGACTTCTCACTTGTTATATCTGCATCAGATACCAAAATAAGAGAGAGCAAATGTACCACGATAATGACACGGGTAGCAGATTACTTCAATAGTAATGACTTATTCTTTAATGATGAAAAAACTGAAATTATTCGTATTCATAATAGGCAAAATAGAGTTGAAGACATAAGTTTCAAAGTAAACAATGTGACTTTGAGAAATACAAACAACAGTGTGAGGTTCCTGAGTATTCATATTGATGAGTTTCTCAACTGGAAAGCTCATTGTCAACAACTAACTTCAAAACTCAACTCATTGAAGTTTCTGTTCATAAATCTACGATCAGTTTTAACTAAGAGTCAGCTGCTCAATATATATTACTCACAAGTTGAATCTAGACTTAGATATGGTGTCTGTTTCTGGGGCGGAAGTACCTCAGTAGAAAAAGTTTTTATAGCGCAAAAACGTATCCTGCGTTGCATAGCATATTGTACAAATAGAGAATCTTGCAAGGCAATTTTTAAGGAGTATGGTATCTCAACTCTAACATCAGTCTACATTTTAAAACTATGCATTTGTGTGTACCAAAATGGACTAAATTTCAAAAAAAATCAAAATATTCATCAGCATGACACTAGAATTAAAAATAATTTCCATTTGCCTCTAGCAAGGCTCAGAATAACTTCCTATGCACCTGAGTACTTAGGACCGAAGATATATAATCATCTTCCAAATCATTTGAAGGGATTCGCTAAGTTCAAATATTTATTAAAAAATTATTTAGTGGAGAAATGTTATACATTAACGTAATTCTTTACTCGATTCATTTTTCTTGTCTTTTGTATTATATTGACACTTCCTATACAATGTATATTGTCTGACTGGAAATAAAGTATTATTATTAAACACTTGTTTCTTTGACAGAATACTTGAATGTTATTATTATCGAAACGATCGTTGTTACAGGTGGCACCGTACGAGAGGAGAGAATTCCCCATCAGCGACGAAACTTACGAAAAGATGCTCCAGCACATGCCGGAGAATCACCAGTTCCAAACGAACGCCCGTTCGCAGGATTCGGCCGACGATGACGACGACGGCCCGCCCGGTTACTTGGACCGCAAAGTCGATTCGCCCGACAGCGAGTCGACGGAGTCGGCCATCGGGGACGGGGAAGAGGACCCGAACGATCCCGAATGGATAGACATGGAGAGGATCAACAGGGACCGTTACAAAAGATAGAATTCGTCGTTCGTTTAGGAACCGAATATGTGGTGAGTGTTTCTGTTTGAGCGAAAATAATAATAATAATAATAAAGTTTAATTAAAATTCATAAAAAAGATCATATACATCAATTTGTAAAAAGGTGAAAAAACAGTTCAATTATACCCGCGAAGTTAAAAACTTGTTGCGAGAGATACGAATTACATTTATGTATAATATATTTGATAAATTTGTAGAATTCAACAAAAAAATATTGAAAAATCAACTAATTTTCTCAACTGAAGTAAGAGATTTCATGAAATAAATTTCGACGTGATTCTTGAATCCATTTTTAATCTGTAGTTTGAAAGATACTAATGACTTGATCATTTTTATACGATTTGAAATCAAATCATAGTAGAATGGCAATAAATATTTAAAAAATTTTTTGAGACATTGTTGTTTCAACTCTATTTTTCCATGTGATATTATTTTTATTCCTTGCATTATAAATATGATTATTGAAATTTATATTCAATTTGTGTTTATGGATATAAATCGTGATGTTATATCCGAATAATTGTCTTATGTCCATTTTATGTGTTTCTATGTACAGATTTTCACTTGGATACAAATAAGACTTATTATATATTATTTTCAAAAACCGTTTCTGAAGAACTTCAAGATTTCTAATGTGGGATTTCATGACCCCTCCCCAAGCCAGAATCCCATAATTCAATTGGGACTGTAGTGATGAAAAATAAAGAGTATTAAGGGTTTTTACGCTCATAAATGTTTTGACATACTTGAATTTTGATAATAAACTTCGTAATTTCTTCAAAAGGAACACTATGTGTTTGTCCCATTTCAGATGTTTATCAATTATAACTCCTAAGTACTTGATACTATCAGTTTTTTCAATGCTACTATTTTCATGAAGTATTAGTGGTCCTAAGTCCGGTAGGGAAATATTATAAAATGAGAATGGTTCTCAAAATTTACTGTGTGTGAGTAGGTTATAATCAAACCAATTTTTAATCTTTTCAAAATCCAATGTAGTTTTGGTTTGTAATTCATTCCAGTTTTTTTCCCCATATAATATGACAGTATCATCTGCGAAACTATGAATTTCACCTACAGTGTCAATATTAAAAAGGTCGTTGAGATAAATATTAAATAAAAGTGGCCCTAAAACGGTTCCCTGCGGTACACTGAATTGAAAGATTTTCTCTTCACTTTTAGCTTCATCAATTTCAACATATTGAATTTTATTTTCTAAATAATTTTTGAGGAGCTTATGAACCTTGCCACGAAATCCAATATTTGCCAATTTTACTAATAGTCGGTTATACTCAACCGTATCGAAAGCTTTAGCTAGGTCCAAAAAAATAGCCAAAACCGAATATTGATTATCAAGATGTTGATATATATTATTAGTTAAATGACAAATGGCATCCTGAGTAGAAATTTTTTTTCTGAATCCAAATTGTATTTCTGAAATCAGATGATTCTTTTCCAAAAAAAGTTCCATTCTATATTTCAAAATTTTCTCAAAAACTTTAGCTAAACTTGATATTAATGAAATAGGCCTGTAATTTTTAGCTTCTAATTTATCACCACATTCATATATGGGTTTGATAATGCCAACTTTGAAAGATTTTGGAATTTCTCCTGAATTCATGATTAAATTCATCAGATGAGTCAATGGTTCTGATATTGTTTTTGATAAGAATATTAAAATTTCCCAAAGTGATTTTGTCAATACCAGGAGATTTTTCCAATTTCAACGATTTTATTATTTGTTCTATTTCAGTCGGGTTCATGTCTTCTAGATAAAATGTTTCTAATGTTCGGGGTGTTTCAAATGTGCTACTCCCGAGTAATAATTGATGAGATGGTTTGAAATAATCTTTTTGTTTTCTGTTATTGTATCATCACTCAAGTTCATAGATTTTATTTCTTCAGCGGTTTTATGTCCATGGCAGATATTTTTAATAATACTGTCTTTTAGCCTCTCTAAATATGAAATCAATGAAATGAGTTGATTTTGGGTCATGTGTTTGAACACAACCAATCGCAACAATGTTATACTGAAACTGAAAATAGGTGGTGCGGCCCGTTTTCACTCCATTAAATTGCTGGATACATTTGTTGTTGTTTAAAATTTGTTTGACGTTTCGAATATATGTATTTCAAAATCTCGAATATTGGCAGTTCATCATTTGTACTTTGAAATGCATTTTCTTGAATGTGACACTCTCAGTGTGGATTGTGAAATAGGTTCTTGCTTAAAAGCCCCCAAAACTTATTATTACCCATAATCCGCTCCACACAATTATGTTTTTGTCCCATTCGAATGTTTTTACCATCCTGATATCCCAATAATTTTTGTCATTAGTATAACTACTTTTCTTCGGGCTTGAAGGCCGTCGTTCTTTGGAATTTCTTCCTGACGTTTCGCTAGCGCGAGTGGCTAGCTTCTTCAGAGGCTTACTCATTTCCGATGACTAATCATTTCGATTTCTTAAGGCGTATTTTGATGCAGCTAGTCTGGAGTGTTAATTACTTCTGTCGGGTTTGGGGAATAATCATCATTATTAGTTGCCTCACTACCCACCGTGATTTCATTAGTTATTCTTGATTTCCTCAGAGTGAGATTCCAAATTATGTTTAGACTCAACGCTTCTTCTTTTCTGTTGAAATTGTCCCCATGTTTTTGGATCTCTATTGCCTCCCGTACCAGTCGGCTATGGTAACCCTGGTTGGGGGCAATCAGCTTAGCATTTTCAAACAGAATCCTGTG
Source organism: Zygogramma bicolorata (assembly GCA_032362365.1). Taxonomy (NCBI): domain Eukaryota; kingdom Metazoa; phylum Arthropoda; class Insecta; order Coleoptera; family Chrysomelidae; genus Zygogramma; species Zygogramma bicolorata. Next base: position 1,006,737 of record JAVJAQ010003603.1, read on the forward strand.
CTCACACTCACTCAGTGCGTGTTCCGCCACCGCCGATTTGTCGGTTTGCCCCAGCCTGCAGCCTCTCATGCTCTTTGAGCCTTGTTCCCATGGATCTTTTCGTGGTATCGATGTAAACCTTCCCACAAGTGCACGGTATGCGATAAACTCCTGCTGCTGACAGTGGGTCTCTTTTGTCTTTAGCCGACATGAGGCTTTGTTGGATCTTCTTGGTCGGCTTGAAAACCGTTTTTATGTTATATTTCCCCAAGAGTTTCCTAATTCTGTCAGTGATCCTCGGGATATATGGCAGATATGCATTTGCAACTACCTGAGAGTCCTCCCTGTTATGAACCGTGGAACTCTTCGGTTTCATGGCCCTGTTGTTCTCAGATACACTGTATCCATTTGACCTCAAGGTCACTTGAAGATGTTCCAGTTCTTGCTCTAGATGCCCCGGTTCACAAATTCTTCGAGCACGTTCAGTTAAGGTAGAAATGACTCCTCTCTTTTGACTGGGATGGTGGTTCGATAGTGCGTGCAGGTACGGTAGGTACCTGCACGCACTATCTTTCTGTCAAAAGAATTCGATATATGTCAATTATTTGTACATACTAATTGAATTCTTGTGGAATGTTTTATTGTACAATACACTGATATTGATCACAATATCACATTGTGATCATTATCATACATAATGATACACATCAAATATACATACACATTAAGTAGCACTAAATACAGAGTGTATTTTTTTCTGCAGAGTACACATATTATTTGTTCTCAAATCGTTCTGATAATAAAGATACCTTATGGCACTTGCAAAATATGTATTTAACATAATTTTCCTTTAATTTTCCAATTTTCCAGAGACTTGAATCGAATGTTTTCTATAAACTTTTAGCAATTTAATGATATTGAATTGCAAATTTGATTTACAACTTGTACCCACCGATAAGGAACTGCCATTTACTGTATTTCTTTATTTGATCGGGAAAAAAGATATTGCAAACATGGCGCCCAACGTGGGGCAGAACTGAGATTTTTGTGATTTTTTTCAAGCTAAAAAGTAAGTTCCTACGTTAGCTCAATATTTGTGAAGAAAAACATTCACATTCGTTCGAAAAGCAGATTGTTCACCCAGAAGTAGACGAGGTCGGAAATAACTTTTCTTTCGCGACATTCCTTCTTATTATTTTATTCGGAGCGTCATTCTGCTCAATGTGATTTATAAAGTGTCTAGATCCCCGCTAACATGTACATACCAATGTAGTTACTGAACAAGCTGACTCCGATGAGATATTACAGTTATTACACACCATCTCAGTATCAAAACACAGAAAATATATACTCGGTTTCTCCTCAACTAAAACCTCACTAATCTGTTTTCAACAATGAAAGGTTGTCACTTCCATTTTCCTAAGTACAGTATCTGTCCCTCATCAAGGCCTATGTAATTTCATTGTAATCAATCCAAATATTGCTCATTCACAGCAATCCTTGTGATACATAACTGAGATTAATGTCATGCCAAACATATCCATTAAAATGAAGACACACTGTATAAAAACCGTAGTTGAACGACATTTACAAATAGTGACACTTGTAGAAGGCTTCATGAAGCTCGCCTATTTGAACTGCCCACTTCAAACACAACATGTATGGAAATTAATCTTACAAATATTTATTTCCCGTTCATTTTGTTTTGTTACTTCGTATAATTGTGAAGAAAATAGTACACTAACCACGGCAAAAGACAATATTTCTCTATCGAGAAATAGTTTACCTCGGCCTTCGGCCTCGGTGAGCAATATTTTTCTCTTTAGAAATATGATTTACTTTCCGCCTCGTTATGTAATATACTATTTTAATAAATTATCTCTTCTCTACAAAAAATACTGCTGAAATGTTTTTATTCACTGCTCTTCTATTTTTTAGGAGACAAGATACTTTTTTTCATGAAAATTACCCAAAAATATTTGTTTCAGGTTTAAAACCATCCCAGTGAGAATGATGGGCTCCGATTCAAAGTTCACCTGATATTATTTGAAACGGGCAATTGGAGCACAATACCCCATCAAAAAACAGTTTATGATTATTTTGACTTTTTTTATGGAGTTATTATACAGGTACAGTACTAGTATTGTGTAGTATTGGTATTAATTACTATGCTTGCGGAGGTAGTTTGATCTGCGGCATTTAATTTCGTTAACTGTGAAAATTGTTGAAAATTAAACTGGTACTCTTCATAAGAGTAATATGTATCATAAGATAGTGTTATTGTATTTGTTATTTTGGTTAAACTAATTTTACATAATCTACCACAAAGTTTCCTGTATAATGTTATATCTTGTAAATTATATTGAATAAATAAGTGAAAAGAAATCATTATTTATTTTTAAAAAACTTAATGTTGAAAAAAAAAATTAAGTTACCTACACTTATCTAGTGGTACATGAATTTTTATATCCAAATATGTTTTAATATTACATGATGCAAATAAACTGTAAAACACGGACTGTTTGTGTCTCATTATTTCCTCCTTGTCTGTGGCCAACTTCTGCTTGCTGCATTGAAATGAAACATTTTGAATTCAAATATCGATTTTTTTTAAATGGCTTGGGAACAATTTATAGTTTTTGTGGAATGTTTCTCAAAACAACATTCATTTACTATGACATAACTCCAATTTGTAAGAGGCTTGAACAAAATGAATCCCTGTGATATAATCGCATACTGCAGGGAAAGATGTTACATCTTTTTCCTCCAGATTAAACAGTCCACTAAGGTTTGTATACAATATACGAAATAAAAGACAAATAATTTTTTGCCTTTCAAAAAATAATTCCCCAAACTTCATTCTGTCCATAAAAATACACAAATTCCTAATTGTGGTACAGCTTCTCTATCTCAACTTGGCACAGAATGGTGCCTTTGATTCGATCAATCACTAAACTCTGTTAAACAAAATGACCTATTATGACATTCATCACCAAATGTTCACTTCATATTTGACCAACCGAAAACAGCGAGTGGAGTGCCAAAATAATAAAAGTAGGTTCCCACAAATTGAATGAGGAGTACCTCAAGGTTCAATTTTGGGACCTCTGCTGTTCCTCATTTATATAAATGACCTCCCCCATAATATGCCAGCACATAACAGATTATCTGTACTATTCGCAGGTGACGCTACATTCACAATCAGTATAGAAAGGGATGAAGATCTCAAAATAGCCCATGATAATGTCAGACAAGCACATACATGGTTCGCCAGTAATGAATTCATACTGAATGAGAGTAAAACTGTTTGCCTAAAATTTGATTGTAGACCAAATAATTCTGCTAATAACGAACAAAATTATGGAAATGTAAAATTTCTGGGTGTACAAATTGACAGTCACCTCCAGTGGTCACGGCATGTGAATTTTTTGTGTACTAAAACTCTCCAGAGCTGTTTTTGCTATAAAAAAGTTCGAGACCTTGTAAATCTAACTTCTTATTATTCCCTATTTCATTCACACCTTCAGTATGCCACTTTATCTTGGAGTAATGCAGCTCAAACACACATAGTTAAACTACTAATTTTACAAAAGTCTGCCATAAGATGTATTACAAAGTCAAATTGGGATTCTAGTTGTAGACCTTTATTTCCGGCCCCAGGAATAATGACTGTTTATGCCTTGATTATATACCACAAATTAATATATATCAAGAATAATATTGAATCCTATGAAACTCGTGAAGATTAACATGAATATGATAGAAGGTTCAAAACCAGATTAGTTGTACCAAAAACAATGCTTCAAAAAACCACCAAAATTGATACGGAGCTCTATAACAACATACCATCTCAATTTCGAGATCTACCCCCAAAAAAATTCAAATCCAAATTGAAATGTATCTTATCCAGTAACTGTATTTACAACTTCCAAGAATTTACTCAGTTGATCGTTGAAAATCGGCATTTGTTCATGAATGATCACAGTGATTGAATATAAATTCTTTTATTGTACATTGTGTTCATACATTGATCTATATTTTGTTCATTTGACATTCTATACATTCAACACTATATATTCTTACATTTTATACATTATCCACTATATATTTTAGACATTTATGTTTGTATGTTTTATATATTTTATATTTCCATGATTCAGTCATCTCTCGAATTGTATTGATCTTTTAATTAAGTTGATGTTTTATATTGTCCATTATTCCATTTCACAGCACTACAAATAATTTTATTCATCAATAGTATCAAGATTATTCAGGTTAAGGTTTGGACGTGTCTATAAAATGTGAATTTTCTTCAGACAAATAAAAATGAAATGAAAGTATTGCTCAGTGTGGAACAAGCAGCCATTGGAAATGTGAGTGGCCCTTGGGACATTATATCCTGAAGTACTCAGTATTTTGAGAAAATTGTTTTATATTTGAATAGGTCAGAAGTTCGTCACGAAGTTGGAGCCATGTGGGACTCTGCAATTATTTTTTTGAACTCATTTCAACCCATTGTGTAAAAACACCCAATGAAAGTAGATATAGTTAGTAATACCAATCATTTCAAGTTTAAAAAAATCAGCGGTTGGTTTTTCAACAAAAAACTTAGCGATTAGTAAGCATGTTAATAACAGTAGTTTCATTAGTTAGGGAGATATTTGAAAAAATCCTCCATGGACTGCTTGAACTCAGGTTCGGTATTAATCGGTTGTCACAGATGAAATTAAAAACTTTCCAGAGTTAAATGAGTTCACATATCATTTTGGTAATATAATTAGTTATATTCATATCTAACGGAAAACTACAAAAACCTTTTCAGCTCAAATATATTAAGTTACATTAGCTCAGAGAATAATTTTAAGTAATTTCAAGTAGAAGATATCTACCTCAATTTACCTAACTATAACACGTAACAATGACGAATGAGCCCAGCAATCTCTGAAGTATGGTAAAATTTAAAAAAACGTGTTCACTGTGTTAAATTTATTCTTAGTAGGTGTTTTTTCTTTTGTCATGGTCTGCACTACAAGTATGCAACTGGAAAAGTAGCTGAGTTTGTGCCAGGATGGATTGGATAAACTGTAGTAATATACATTCCAAGGAGCAGCTAGCGGTGCAGTTATTTATAGAAGGACGAGACCCGGAGAGAAGAAAAACTCTGCGACTGTCAAAAATTTCAAGAGAAGTAGCGAAGCCTTGGTACATAGAAGTGGGCGTCGTTAAACACGTAGAGAACGAAAGTACGAGTAGAAAAACTCGATCAACGGTGCAGCTACTAGTTTATGCGAGAAGGTTCTGGAGGAGATAAAATCCTTGATAAATGAAATGAGCTGTCAGAAGAAAAGGAATCAGGTTATCTAATAAAAGATTGCAGGGTGAGAATGCCACCAAGATCCAACTCACCTGCAAGTATGCCGCCAAGTTTGCAATTACCTGCGAGGATAAGATCATTCAGCGACTCCTCAAATGGGCAGCAGAAAAAATAGAAGTAACCAGCATATTGGTGCAAATGCTGGCTAGCAGCGAGCCGCCAGGTTCATATGTGTCAACAGGCTTAGGAGAAAAACCGGCGGGAGCCTACCATTTTAGGAAAATTGAATGAAATAGACGTCATATCATCCTTCTGCCAGAAATCGTTTAGCATATTTCCTCCAACTTTGCTTTGAAGAGTCACTGGTAAAAACGCACCTATTCGAGGAGAAGCTGAGATCACACCGATTCTTGGGCGACTCACCACCAGAGATACCCTATTTACGTCGCAGACTGATGATTGATTGATTTGATCAGTAACTATGGGTTTTCATTCGAAGATGAAAAGAAAATTGTGAAGTTTGGAGAAGAATTTATCCTCACAACTCCAGAAGAGAGGATGCCTGTGAAACTGCGATCAGTGAAAACTGCAAGAATTTCTGGATTTTCGAAGAAAGTAGTTTGTGCTATATTAGATGATGGCCCTGGGTGATGTGTTGAAGTAGTCCAGCCATGTGATGAAATCACCAGCAATCTTTTTCATTCGTCAATGAAGAGAAAATTATGAAGTACAACTCCAGCAGAAAAGACGATGATGCATTTGAAACTGCAATTAGCAAAAATTGCGACAAATCCTGGATTTTCAGAAAAATAGTTTTTCAGACGACCCTGAAAGCGAATTTTTCCTAAATTAACACCATCCCGGGAAGGAACGTTACGATAGTGAAGAAAATAAATGCAGGGCCCTCCCAAGACTGAGCGGTGCCCGCGCACGCTAGATTATTTTGGCGAAATCCAGTTATAAAAAATATTTTATAGTGAAACAACAGAACTTTCTTTAAATTTAATTTTTATTGGTTATAATTATATGATATATATAAATATAATTATTATTAAATTATCAATTGATAAAAAAAACTTCAACCCATCACTTAAAACCAGAACTTTTATTAAGTTAAGTAGGCGTTTTTGTTGATTTAAGGGCAGCAAATTCTTCAATTACTTCATCACGAGCGAAAAATTGTAGGCAACCGAGTGCGGTAGTTCGCAAGTGAATCTAACTGGCCTTATCCTCGAAAATTTTGCTGATGAAGGATTGATTCTTCAAAACATGTCCTGCTGATGTAAGTCTTCAGACTACAATGTTGTAATGTGACGTATGTCCTCAGACTACACACACATATATAATAAAGATTAAATTTGATTGAGTTCGACTGTATGTTTTTGACCTACCCAGTTGCGTCTAATTTATCTTCCGTTTTCTTGTATGAATATCAAGAACTGATTATCTAACACCTTTTGCTGCTTTGATTTAGGTACTGTCTAGAATAAGGTGTCTATATATTCTAACCATGCTAACGTGGATCTCGATTCCCAAATTCCTTGAGGCAAAATGCGTTACACCAAGATAGTGACGTTAGCGTTCCGCGTGGATCTTTCGCTTTTGATTAATCCACATTACTTTTTTTTGCCAAAGCATCGGTTTGCACGCCCTTTTACAGGGGCCTGAATAAGCGCCGTAGTTTATTGGGTGCAACGCTCATTTGCATGACACCGGCCGGTGTAAAATGAATACGCTGGACTCTCCTTGAACGTTTCAGATCTTCGAGGCGAGAATAGGTAAGTTCTGGAGATATCTCTGTGTTGGAAGCTTTAGTTAGAAGTCAGTTGAGCAGTCTACGTGAATTATTAGCAGTACAAGAGTTGTATTTTTACAGTGCGGTTAATAAAAACAGTTTGATGTTGCTCGGAGTAACACTAGGATAACAAACCCCGAATTAACATAATATGAACAAATCATTACTGGGATAATAAAAATACATATTATTAGTATTAACATTCTGTCAGAGAATCTACGTATCTCAATCGGGGGTTATCCGTAAATGAATAAATGAGACAGAAACTTTTGATTAATATAAAACGAATACTTTGAATAATAATGCATTGTACAATTTCTCATACCACGGTTCCACAAATCACAAATTTTGATTACCTTCATAGTTCAAAAATTATAAAGTACTGCAAAAATCAAATATTTTGCAAATACTCTGTATGTATGGGATAAGAATTTTTTATCCTGTAGAAAGTTATAACGGACCCCAAACGGATTTTACTATTATCTATATAGAAATCTAATTATTTCAACCAAAATATAGTCTGTTCGTCTTCCATGCAAATGTCCAGAGTTTGACTAATAAAATCCTGATCATTGACAATTTCCTTTTAGAACATAGAGAAATTGAGGTTTTATGCTTAACGGAACACTGGATGAATCAAATTGACTTGAAATCTGTGAGTATTAAAAACTTTGAACTAGTAAGCTTTTATTCTAGGAGTGAAACAAGGGGTGGAGGTTCCTGTATTTTATTACGACAGGATCTATTAGATTTTGGCGTGAAGGAGTTACCTGATATAAATTCAATATCCGCAGATAAAGTATGCGAATTATCTGCTTGCTACATAAAAAAACTAAACCTAGTCATCCTGTCAGTCTATAGGTCAACTGAGTATAGAGATATTGATCCATTTTTAAACAAAATCGATACTGCTCTGGAACTTATTGAATCTTTAAATGTAAATGTATCAATCGTGTTAGCAGGTGATTTCAATGTGCATTTCAATGATTCTTCGGATCAAATGGCAAATAAGGTTTTGGAGTTGTTTCTGACATACAACCTCAGACCCACCATATGCAGCAGTACCCATCTACTTGGAAACTGCTTAGACAACATATTTGTTAACTGTGACTCTAATGTATTGAATGACTGGTGGGGAGCATCTGATCATAAAGGACAAATCATTGAGCTGAAGGGTATTTTCCCAAAAACCAACTGTAATTCAACAATCGAGTTTACCAAAAAGAGACAATACACCGAACAAAATGTAAATATTTTCAATACCTACCTTTCTAGTGAGGATTGGACCGATGTTTTTGAAGAAACCTTGGCCGAAAATAAGTATAGGAAATTTCAAGACATTTTCATGTTTCATTTTAATAATAGCTTTCCATTGATAAACGATCAGCGTAAATATAAAAAAAAATCGTGGATAACTCCAGAAGTAACTAAAGCAAAAAATCTAGTCCATTTTGTATATGATTGGTACTCTAGGCACCCGACTGAAAACAACAGACAACTACTGAAACAAACAAGAAAAGAATACACACAAATATTGACTTTAACACGTAAAACTCATAACGAGTCCAAAATCAATAACTCACTAAATATTAATAAAGCTGTTTGGAAAGTAATAAATGATGAGACAGGAAGGAAAAATAAAACGAAAGTGCACCCAGATAATTTGAGCGTGAACGAACTGAATGAATTTTTCACCAACCATGCTGAAAATATGGTTCAAAGTTTACAAATTTCAACTAAAAATATATACGATTATGCCAAAAGGTCTATATCTATTGAGAATTCATTGTTTTTCAGAGCAGTTGATGAACATGATATAATTGCAATCATCAACAACTTCAAAAATAAAAAAACAGAAGACATTTATGACCTAAGTGTATATGTCCTCAAAAAATGTGCACATTTGATCATTACTGTATTGGTAAACATAGTTAATTCGTGTATTACTCAAGGAGTATTTCCATATTATCTGAAACTTGCAAAGGTGCACCCAATATACAAAAAAGGATCCAAGGACCTTCCAGAAAATTACAGACAAATATCCATATTACCGGTTTTCTCGAAAATTATTGAAACTGTTCTATATAACCAATTACTGAACTACTTGGATAAGCATAATATAATAAATAATCAGCAATTTGGCTTTAGAAAAAAATGTTCTACCATAGATGCCATCAAACTATTGACTAATTCCATAAAACGCTCTTTCGAAGAGAATGAAACGTTTTTGGGAATTTTCACTGATCTTAGCTCCGCCTTTGACTGCGTCTCCCATGATATTCTATTGAAAAAACTAGAGTGTTATGGAATTCGCGGAGTCTGTCTCCAATTGTTGCAGTCCTACCTCACAGGCAGGCAACAGGTTGTGTACGTTGAGGGGCAAATGAGCTCCAGTCGAGACATCGTCAGGGGTGTGCCTCAGGGTTCAATCCTTGGCCCTCTTCTCTTCATAGTATTCATTAATGATCTACCAAATGCTTTTGAGGATCCCAGTGTGGTTACCATCATGTACGCTGATGACACCACAATAGGAGTTAGCCTTGAGCGAAGTGAGGACCAGGTATTGATCCTGAACAACCTTTTGAGTGATGCCAAGGACTGGTTTACAGTAAATCAACTTGTGCTGAATGAATCCAAAACCAAAACACTAAATTTTGACGCGAAGCCTGCTCATATAAATGAGGAATACATTCGTTTTTTGGGTGTGGATATTGATATAGCACTTACATGGAACATGCACATCTGCCAGATCTCATCGAGATTGAGCTCTGCTATTTTTGCCATTAAGAAAACTCGGCTACTAGTCAATCAGTCGGCGGCTCTGACTGCATACTATGCTTTGTTCGAATCAGTCATTCGATACGGTTTAAGCATTTGGGGAAATGCAGCCCTATCTCATTTGAATAAAGTATTTATACTACAGAAGAAAGCTGTAAGGAATGTTGTAGGTGCACATTTCATGGAATCTTGTAAGCAAATATTTTACGAACTACGAATAAAAACCCTATTTTCTTTAATAATATATTCAAAACTAATAAATGTTAGACGGAATATAGCTAAGTATGTTACATTTTCAGATATTCATTCACATGACACCAGAAACAAACAACATCTGATATTACCACGTACTCGTTTGAAGAAATCTGAGGATATTGAAATTAGTCTCTTTAATATACTACCCTCTTGTGTAAAGGTTCTTCCCATGAAAGAATTCAAAAAATATATTGATGCTTTGTGTACTGATAATCCATTTTATTGCTTTGACGACTATTTCAAGTTCTTGAGCTAATTGATAATTCTTATCATAACAAATTTTCCAAGAAGATCTCTGATTTGCATGGGGTGGGGCGGATTGTTTCTCCGGCCCGGCACAGGTACATAGCAACTTGTTTTTAATTGAAATTTTAATTTGTCTTAGCTGTAAGAGTTGTAAACTTATTCCTGTGTAATGACGTATCCTGTACATATGTGTACCTTTGGAAGAATAAATTGAATTGAATTATAATATGTATATATTGGGCTTGCCGCTTTGTCTACAATTGCGGTAGATATTGTCCAAGGTTCTGGAATCCATATTTTGGGTTTTCTCTCCCCCAGAAAAAAAAAATGGATCCCAGAACATTTTCACCTCCTCAACAAACATTAAAACAATATTGTCAAAGGTGATGCAGAAATGGACGAAGTGATCTTCATTGTCGCTTTGCGCTATCAGTTCAATCTCATAAAAATCATGTCGAGTATATAAAGTCACAATTTTCCTTAAAAAATTTAATATATCAATAAAATATTTCAATAAGTTCAAATAGGTGTAAATGCAAAAATACTTTAAAAATATCCTTTGTCAAATATGGGGTATATAACAATTTAAAAAATATATATTTAAATGTAAACTTCATAAAAATATCCATATTTGGTATTTTACGTTTTATGTAACATTTTTTTTGCAGCTTTGATAAGAGGAGTGAGTGTTTTCAATTCCATTCGATTCTGAAGGAATTCATGGTTCAGCAAATCTCTGGCTGTACCTCGTTTATCAACATCAACTTGAAGGCACAAATCAATAAAACTCTGTAATTTAGGAGACAGCTCTTGCCATCTTATAATCTTTGGTCTTCCATTAGCCGTTATCAAGTATAAGGCACGTAGCGGCGGCTCCCTGAGATAAGGAGGCTCTCCATCCAACATTTCAACAATCATAATCCCCAGTGACCAAATATCAACTTTCTTCCCGTATTTTTGCCGGGTCACTACTTCCGGAGCCATCCAGTAGGGGGTTCCCACCATGGTTTCCCTCTGCTCATTCCCTATAACGTTTGCACAAAACCCAAAATCTGTTACTTTCACCGTACCATCCATACCCAATAAAACGTTGTCGGATTTAATGTCCCTGTGAATGGTACCTCTCTCGTGCAAATAATTTATGGCTTGCAGTACTTCGAAACAAACAGCTGCAATCTGCCCTTCCTTCATAACAGTTTCGGTGACCACATCCGTCAAAGGACCTCCGTCAAGCAGTTCCATCACAACCCACAAGTGATCTTCGTACACGACGAAAGCGTCCAGAAAGTTGACCAGATTTTTGTGCTTGAAATTCTTCATGATCTTGATTTCGCTCAGCAGGAGGTCTTTCTTGTGTTGCTTCGTCATGTCGATATCTTTGATGGCGACTAGTTGTCCGGATTTTCGACATTGTGCGGCGAAAACCATGCCTGAGGCGCCGGAACCCAAATCCTTGTTGCATCTTTCGTAGTAGTCGTACGGGTCTCCAGGGTTGCAGATGTTCCTTATCTCGAGCATGTAGTCCTCGTCTGATAGTCCGGATCGCCTTCTGATGAAATCGTCCTCCGACAGGTCAGAATTGGTTTCGGATTTGTTTCTAATCTCGATGTCCTCTTTTTTATCATTGTCGACTAGCGTTAGATCTACTAAGTTTTGAGCTAAAGTTTTAGTCTGGACTAGGTTGGTCGCGTCAATTTTCCTTGGAGGCCTCGCGGGATACGAGGATCTGAAATTCCATAAAAAAATAGTCAAATGAAATGAATCGTTCTGAAATTCAATAAAAAAATAGTCGAACGAAATGAATCCTTGTGAGAGAGGTTCATTGACAGTGGAAAGTTAGTGGCCATATTTTAGAAACCGTTTCATCATAAAATCAAGTACCTTGCTCGCACAAAGATTTCGAATGAGAGTGTTTAATAGGTAATATTGGAAAATTTGGTGTTAAAAGTCGTCTTTGAATTATCTTAATTACTTTTATATTATTGTAGTATCACGTTGAGCTGGCAAAAATGAGAAAAACACAAAATCACATTCGTGAATAACGCTCATAGAAAAAAAAAACTGAAGCAATTCGAGAAAGCGTTCTAAAGGTCACAGCTCATTAGAGCCACCCGGCACCCACTCGGCACCGCCTCGCCTCCTGCGGCTAGCATTCTTTATATGAACTTGTATGGGTATGCGCTCACTATATCAACTCCGTAGCGTCACCGGATCGCCTCGGTCGTAAGCCCTCCACGCGCGGACGGTGGGTAAACCACTCGGTGACAACCCGCTGCTCGCATGCTTGCCTTGCGTTGACTGCGCGTTGTCAACGCGCGGGTCCCGAGTGGACCGCGCGACGTTTATTGGTGATAACGCGGCGTCCACCTGTCGGCAACGAGTGGACGCCGTGCGACGAGGCGGTGCGGGGTGGGTGCCGGGTGGCTCTAATGAGCTGTGACCTTAATACACGACAAGATTGGAACTTCTGGTATGGAAGTTGGAAACTTTTTGTGAAGATCAATTACCTTAACATTCGGTTTAAGTTCTAAACGTTAAGTTTTGATTATTACCAAAATTTCCATTTCTTTTGTCAAACTTATAAGGTTCAGAAAATCATCAGAAATTTCAAGAGTTTTCAAGGATAATGATAAATTTGTGTTTCAAAAAAATAAATTTTCAATAAGCAAATACCGATAGCCAACTCTGACCTCTGACAACTCTGCGCCTTTACACCGAGAAATTGCTCAAAACCAGGGTTTACCAGTACCTGGTTCTCTCTAAAGGAGAAGGATCTGAAATGTCAAAGTTGAAACATCAAAGTCGAAATGAATCTAAATGTATCCATTGTAGCAGTGCAGCAGTATGTTTTTCTGATTAGTTTGTTGATTCATATGATTTCAAATTGACTAATTTCATTGAATTTTAACAAAAGCAAAAACAAAACCTCTTATAATCCACTCTATGAAATAAAAAATTCATATGGAAAACTGTCGTTGAGGAGTCATCAATAATAAACTAAGCTCGCAAAAATTTTCAAATGATCTGAACTATCATATAGTTCTCGTTCTATTAGAGAAGAGCAAATATAAACTCTGTTACCTCCTACGGCATCAATTTCCCAACGACCCTAGGTTCGTCTTCTGGAAAACTCTTTCCCAAAAAAATGTTCATGGCCCCCCAGAGGCTTATATTGATGGGGTTTATGAAACTAAGTTGAAGCAGTTTGTCGTGATAAACTCCTTTTTTCACAATTTGTAAGAATGTGCTATCTTACTCAACTCAAACTTTTTCTTAGACAACGGCTGACTTAGGAATTTGCTGAAGTTGACGAAAATTGCCTTTTGTTCAAGACACGCCACTCACAGCTTCTCAGATGTGAAGTTCAAGAAGCAAGGCACAAGTAAAGACCTTTCTTCCCTCTGTGCCGGAAACTTTGCCCTTCGAATTGTATATTGCAAAAATCATCTAACTACAAAGGGATATTTTAATATGAAGTTCAAACTTTCAAAAGTATTGTTTTCCCTTTCTCAACCTCTATACCCAATGATATGTTTGAGAAATTAGCAATTATATGACGAGTATCAAAATTGAATAGCAGGTCATAAACGAATTAACATTCCATTAAAGCTATAAGAAGCTTTCATGAACTCATCAAGAGAATAACGGTAAAAATAATTTCTGATAATGCATCATCAATCATTAATAGCAGATAAAACGAGATAAAATGAAAAAGTAATTGCTATGATAACCAGGACAAAAGTTTCAATATTTCCATAAATATGAATTTTTATCAGAACCTGAAGTATAGTAAACAGTAGGTAAGGCCATCCCATGTGATTTTAGTTCATGTCAGAAATGATGTCACAATAAGTCTCATTATAAACCTAGATTCTAATGGAGCCGTTCATGGCACGATTGATTTTTATTTCAGAAATGTCACAATCCGACATTATAAACAGATATCATATGCTATTTTATCAAGGGAATGAATATTTCAACAGCGAGGTTCGATATTGCTCGCGCCAGGCGGCGCTGCGACATTTGAGGTGAAACCTCAGAATTCTGGAAGTTCTATCAATTCTGTGGGTCCACACGAAAAATAACTGAATGCAGTGCACATTATCACACGCTCTCAAAAAAATATATACTAACCTCAGAATATTGAATGTGATTACTATGGTTTATCGCATATTAAATTTTCCATATTACATTTGGTTGTCAGAAAAATTTTGTAGCACGACTGTTGAGGTGTCATAAAATGCCAGATTATCAATAACTTTCACATTCATAATCACAGCATCCTGATAATGGGTGATAAATGATACCAGAAATAATAATGACAAAAGTCTAAAATCTCAACACGGGTGTGGAGTCGGAATCAGCTACAGCCACAAAATACATTGAGAAAAATTCACTTCTCTGAAGAGGAGAGGGTGTAGTTATTTAAAACTGAGATAATTATGTACACTTTTTAGAGATTGTCGAGTTATAATTGTGAATGATGATTCGAATTTAGGGTCACAAATTACCCATGAAATTTAGTATGTGATCTTTTGTCGTTCCGTCGGAGAAGGTGAGATGAGTAAATTGAGGGAGAACTCGCGAGAATGTTCCATGAGAAAACATTTAAAAAATATCTACAGAACAAAATATACATTTAATTGTTGGGGTTTTCTCATTTACGTCAACAGTTCATAAGTCAGAAATCATTCTCGAAGCCTTTTGATGCGACTAGTAACAAAAAATTTATTAAAACACTCCTACCGAGAGGTTCTGACGGAATCGGACGAATATGTATGTTTTGTGAAAATGTAGTCAGGTTCAAAAAGAGTTGAAAGTATTGTGAGAGATTGTTTCACAACAATTGTCTAAGACTTACAAATAATTCAAGCGATTTTTGTTTCCTAACTCAGATGTTAAAATATATATAACACCAAATAAGATATTTGATATCGAGATTCGTTTGCCAAAAATAAATGAATAGAGGACTAGTTCACGTCTGGCTGGACCGTCTTTACTGAGAGTGCTTAGTGTATCCACAGTAGATTGCTAAATTCAGTATTTTCGCGTCAATGGAACGCTTGAGGTAGATTGCGCTAGATAAGACGGAGGTATTATGTCAGCCGTTATTTGGCTAATAAAATAAGTAACAGGTAGAAATGTTTCAATCTCCGCAAAATGAAGTGTCCCCCTAGCTAGTTATTAGTCTCGTTCTTTCTAAAAAATGTGTTATTCACCTAAGTAATAACCAAATCAGTTAAGAGACAGGGCTTTAAATCCATCAGAATTATCAATGGGGGATAGTTTTTGATAATTTCTTCACTACACCCTCACTGACGGAACGAAAAATGATCACTCGAATCATTTCATTAGTAATTTGTTACCCTGGAGCTGAACCACCATATAAAATACCTTGACATACTCTCTATTTATCTCCTTCCACCCTCACCAACAGAGCAACTAATTATCACATACCTCATTTCAAATTTAATTTGTCACCAAGAAAATTTTTCTCAGTGTATTTTGTGGCTATGGCCATTCTTTATAGATATATAGTTAGTCAACCTTATGGAAATATTATTGGAAGGGATGGATACTACGGTTAGAGGGAACTAGTGAACAGAAGTGGAATTTTTGGTCCATCATAGATCATTCACGTTTTGAAGATTATCATTATCTTTCTTTCCACATTCCAAACTGCAGAACTCTGCACCTATTTTTCCATTCAGAATAGGAAACCTTGTCGGTCATTGTCAAGTCAACGGAAATATCGACATTATACTGTAAATGGCATAGCAAAAACGCTCAACTAAATAAAAGTTAAGTTGACTTGCATGAATCTACCTTTATGCCCAATCCAAGTATTCCATAATGTCCATGCTATCTAATGTACAAACTTTTCAATTTAATTTCAAGGTTGTTATTAATAATAAACAGAATCTTTAATAATATTGTTTCAAACCTTGAACTTTCATACCATAGGTAGAGTAGAATATATGTGAGAAGTCACTAAAAATATATATTTGTGAAAAAAAATATTACATAGGGAATATTTTTAAGGTTATACATATCATTCAAAACATCAAAAAGTTATTATTAGCATATAAATAATAATTATCTGAAATTCAAATGAAACATTTTGCTTTGAATGATTTCATTGTTTCCAGTCTAAAAATGTAACTTACCTGTTATCGGTACTTTTATTGGAATCTTTTGGTGGAACCCTTGGACTCTCATCAGATTTTCCTGACAGAATTGAGTCCTTACTTTTATGTGCATCTTTGGAATGCATATAGAGATCGATTTGCTTCGATTCCTCCACAATATCCTTTTCGGTGACAATGTGCTTATATTCTTGTCCATTCTCATTACCTTTCTTTATGGAGTAATTGTAATATTGCAAAACTTGCTTTACTATCTGTGGGTTTTCCAACTGTTCATCTTTGGTTATTTGAGTGCCAATCTGTCTCATCCAAGCAGAAGGAAGGCCAGTTAATATTCCTTTTTCGTTAACTGTCACATGAATATCATGATTAACATTGGTTGGAGTTCCGATGATAGCTATATTGTTTTCCTCTCTGGCAGGTTTTCGTTTGAAGAATGCAGAAAAGCTCATATTTCCTGTGTTGTGGATGGAGATGAAAGGAAATTGAAAAAATGAACTACTTCGAATTTCTCTTGAACACTGTTATTAATAATGCCTTTTCAGTCTTGACAGGGTTTCCATAACTTATAATTACACTACTTACTAAGAAAATACTTTTTAATATTTAGGAATTTTATTAATCACCCATCACCCATCCTCCACTCCACGGGAAGTCATTTAAGGCTAAAGCTGGAGTCAGACTTCAGGCAGATCCGAAATCCGATGGTACGACGATCATTGAGCTTTTTGATTGGTCTAAATTTACAATTAGACCAATCAAAAGCTGTCGGATCGTCGTACCATCATCGGATTTCGGATTTGTCTGAATCCACCTTGGTTATTGAACCAATAAAATCTCATTCAATTATCTCATCTCAAATTATCTCAAGAGTACGCAGCTTAAAAATTTTTAAGGCGGATCTTCATGACGCAGAATTTTGCATTTTTCCTGCAGAAATCTGTCAAAGCTGACCTTTGACAGAATTTCGCAGGAAAAATGCGGAAATTGGATGCATTAGACCTTTAGGAAGAAATTATTTATAGATTTTGACATTTTATGGATGCCAGAGCAAATCTTTATATGAAAGTGGGAAATTGTAGTTCACCTAACAAGTGCGGAAAGTGATACTCTCCGCACTCGATTAATATTTTGACTCTCTCAACACTTAAATGAGTGCGGAAAAGTGACTCTTCCGCACGCTAGTAGAAAATAGCTATGTACTACCTATCTTTGTATAACGAGGGAGAAAGTGTTAATTTTCTTCCCGAGGATGAATTTTAATTACTGCCCAACTACTGGGGAGGAAAAAGCACTTTCCCCCCTGTCACAAGTCATTAAAAAAAAATATCAATGAAGCTGATAGATGAAAGTCATTAAAGAACTTAAACTAGGAAGTAGAAGTTTGGTATAGCATGCATTAGGAGATCCAAAAACAAAAAAAAAAAGATTTTGGTGCCGAATTCGAACCAACACCTACAATTAACTTCTAACCTATCATGAACAAAGTTTCTTTTTTTTTTTCTTACTACAGATACATGTTCAAAACATTCTCAAATTTTGAATAATCAGTACACAAAAAATTCCATGAATATAACAAAATGAGATCATTTCAATGTTAGTACCTAGGCATCACAAAACATTAAAATCTTAAATATGAACACTTTTTGTAGGTACGAAATTTATAAAATTCCCCACGTTTGAAAATAATGTAATAATTGAAACTCACAGCATAGGTAACAATTGTTACCTATGCTGTGGCCGGTGGCCGTGTGCTGAACGCTGAACTTAAGATGCCTAGAAGTCCTGGTGACTCAACTGATTAGATTTTGTTTAGATTTTTGTGGCGAAAAAACATTTTTTTTTTTTTTTTTTTTTTTTTTGTTGGTGTTTTTTTTTTTTTTTTTTTTTTTTTTTTTTTTTTTTTTTTTTTTTTTTTTTTTTTTTTTTTTTTTTTTTTTTTTTTTTTTTTTTTTTTATTTTTTTTTTTTTTTTTTCCCTTTTTTTTTTTTTTTTTTTTTTTTTCCTCACCCCTCTTTTTTTCCCTCCCCCCCCCCCCCCCCCCCCCCCGCTGAACTGCAACAAGCAACAAACCATACATCATACATCACGAGTATTCTGGAGCGAAGGCATGTTCTTCCATCTACCAATAAAAAGTGAAACAACATCTGGAAATATTTTACGGAAAAATGTAACCAATAATAGCATTGTTTATAAAAGAGATAGTGATATCATTATATATAGACTGTATACAATGGTGATATAGTGGTTAGCATGTGGTTCTGTGAAAAAAGGATTTGAAGCGTTTTTCTTACGCCATCTACAGTATAATGTCGATATTTCCGTTTACTCGACAGTGCACAATAAAGTTTCCTACTGTGCAAGGAAAAATAGGTGCAAAGTTCTGTCTCTCAGTTCGACTGAGATGTTGAAAGAAAGATAATGAAGTTCCAAAATAGAATTGGCAATAGAATTTCATGAAGGAAAGAAAGTTTAGGGATTAAAATAGTCTTCAAAACATAAACGATCTGCGACGTTGACAAAAAATCCACTTCTGTTTCTGAATTGATTGCCATCTTTTGGTATTACATATAAGTAATAAGTAATCAAGAAAATGTGTGTTCGAACTACGACGTCAGTAAGAAAAATGAGAGAAAAGACATGACTTGGACTTGGAAACGAATCGCTAGTGCCACCTACCTATAGTATCCATCCCTTCCTTCAAATGATGTTTCCATTTGACTAACAATGATAATAGAAATACTGATAGTTGCACAATGCTTTCTATATTGAAAGTGAGGAGGTCCGAATAAGTGACATTCGTTCAATTATTAGACAAAGGAAAAGTTCGGTATTTGTATTTAATATTTATAGCTCACTGCATGAACAAAACGGCAATGAGGTGAAATAAATAAAATAATTTTGTATAAAATTACTTTCGTGGGATGTAAATACTTTGTGAAGATCCCATTTCAGAGGAAATTTGATGTTGACGTTTTGTGATGTTCAGGGAACACCATGAGGGCAGAAGATGCGAATTGGTGTTTTATCTCTATTTTCCGTAGACAATTCCTAGCGGAAAACACGTTCTAGGCAATATGAAATCAACATACCTGTATATATATATATATATATGTATATATATATATATATATATATATATATATATATATATATATATATATATATATTTATATATATATATATGGATGGTTGAGTATGCGAAGTTGTCATTCTGGGAATTTATCTGTGGGTTTGTAAGTATTGAGTTTCGACAAGTCGCCGCGAGAAATTGCATCGTCGAAACGAGGTGTAACTGGTGCTAGCAATTGTTGCTAGCATCACTTATGCCATTATGGTTCAGTTCCTAATCTGTATTCTGTGTCCCAATAATAATTGGCCCTCGGATGCCCTCGGTTATAAGTAAGAAGACACGTTCTACCATCTACCAATAAAGAGTGAAACAACAAACAACATCGGGAAATATTTTCAAAGAAAACTATGTACGATAATAGAAACTCTGAAATATGCATGCACAGTGCTTTTTAGATTGAATGTGAGGGGGATCCGAAATCGCATATGTTCAATTATAGGACGAGACAAAGGAAGATTACGATATTGAATATTTATAGCTCATTGAATAAAACGGCAAAATGGTGAAATGAATAAAAGAATTCCGTATAAAGTTCATGCCATTGGCCAGTCAACATGAAAAAAAATAAAATGAAAGTTCTATAATGTTCAGGGAACAGCAGGGGGCATGAGATAATAATTGATGTTTCATCACTAACTTCTGCAGACAATTCCTGGCGGGAAACACTTTCTAGGCATTGAGTTCAACACTTTTTTTGCACGAAGTGAAAAATAATAATATTCCGCATCTGAGTACGAATTAGATACACCTCAGTCGAAATACCCGATGTTTTATTTCAAATAAAATCAGCGTGCTCGATATTATGGCGAAGCAGATAATATATTCGTCATAAAATAGTAATTTACCAGGCTAGTACACCGCCGAATATTGTATTATAACTGGAAGATATCTCTGTATATGGTGGGTATATAGGAATAAATGACAAAATCAAATGCCTATGCATGGTGTAGCTCATTAAGCCAGGTAAGTAGTTTTCTGACAGATATCTGTAATTCAATGAGAACTATCGACCGTTTATTTGTTCAGGATAAACAGCACCTCTAAAATTACCCCATTATAATTATATCCCATTCAAGAAATTGTTGTTTTAAGGAAATCATACATCTTAATGCTCAAAATACGATAACCAATTCTCTCTCATCAGCAAATCGTGTGAGAACGAGTACAGATAGTGCTTCTCAAATTTAAAGATGGTTACCTATTTCGTGCCAAGATATTATACATACACCAAAAATTATCCGTCCTAATCTGAATTCAACTGTCACCTTTGACAGTTCCACAGTTCCACCACGGTTGACATGAAGAGTATAGCTTTTCCACCCTTTTGCTGTGAACCTGGAACTGTCAAACCTTGTTCAGAGGTCGTCTGTCCAAGTTCTGGAAAATCTTGCCGGGAGAGGTATTTATTAAGTTATATTTGAGCTCTTTTCATCACTTATACTCGTATCAATAATATCAAAATATTCAACATTCGTGAACGAAATTAAATTTCAGGCGACCCTAGCAAAACCCGTTCTTGTCTCACTCTCAAAGGGCGCTGTGGTAGTGTGGTAGTTTACTACAGAAAGACGGACCTAACGCAAAGTTACGAAAGATTTTTTTGATACTGTTTTAATAACAATAGGGTTTTACTAGAATCAGCTACCACCAATAAAGAAGAGGACGGTGCACTAAAGCATAGAGAAAAGACTGCATTGAAGTGCAATAATGCCACATGCAGATATATTCGTCATAATAATGTAAAGCAGACCATCATATCGTGCCAATCGAAAACATTTAACGAGTACCTATATAATCTACGCCTGCTCCAAGATGTAGGTATATATACCTGTATATAGAAATGTTAGATCATCGTTTCTAGTACTCCAATAATAGGTCTCAATAATGTTTCGAGGTTCAGCAACAAGTTTAAATTCCTATCCCGTATGATAAAAAAAATAATCATACGTTTTTCTCTCACGTCATCATGAGAGAGGTAATTTTTATCTTCCGCTCTCACACGAAGAACATCTTATTTCGTTTTCTACTCCCATCAGCTTTTACCTTTTACACATATTACTATCTCGAACATCGCTTGAACGCTATCGTCCTAGACTGGTTAGTTCGTTAGTATCTACCATCCATCTACCACATACACATGATGATATGAATGAATCGTTTTGTGACTTTGTTTGGATAGTGAATAAATACACTGTTGACAGCTTATGCCAGTGCTACGTGTTTCTAGACATCAAAAATCCATTCCAAAAAAAAATACTCAAAAGACTTACTTATTTCATATATGGCAAATATACATTTAACGAAGTTTCAATTTATTAATCAAGGAGGTACCCACCTACATAATATAATTTGATATAGGTTCCTAACCATATTATAAAAATATAGGCATGGTATTCAATTCATTACAATAATACCTACTCTTCATACTGAAATTCACGTTTATGTATAGAAAACATGGATTTGTGAATATCCCTGTAAATGTCATCAGGAAAGCAATATAAATCAGCTAGATGTCAGAGTATGAGTATCTTTCTTTATGATCTAACTTTTCACATCTATGTATGAGTAACTCAATTAATTTTCATCGATGACTAAAATATATAATAACATTAATAACCCATATGCTCACAACTTGTTAAAGTCGACACGAGACGGAAATCAGGTAAAAAAAGTAGACAAATCATGTGAATGCTAATAGATATCAAAAAACCTGTTCTGTTGTCTGCAACCACATTTTTTTCGATAAGACTATTGATTTCAGTACATTCTTCTGAAAATTATAATAGCTGGCAACATTGCGCCGATGTACCAACTCCACTACACCACGAACGAAGTCACCAAGGCGAGCTTGATTTTCACAAACATTTTCCGAGGACGGAACGATGCAGGCCCTGCTGTGTTTGTCAACAGTGCGAAAATCGTAGCGGCCGTTATTACTGATTTTACGATATGGAAGTGATACCTACAGGGACTTCTAGACTTTTTTTTATTTCTTCAGTGGAAAATAAAGATGATTTAGAAGAGGTAAATCGTTTGAAATCATATTAGCTAGTAAATGTCCGCCATTGTGGTTCCTCGCCTCGACTTCTTTTATTTGTGTTTTGACGCTGACAGTACCGTAAGCGCGCTAAAATTGAATTTATTTTTCAGAAACTTGAACGAAGTTACCAATTTCTTCAAAGTACAACAGCTGGTCTCAGCGATAAGGATGCACACGAGGCTCTCAATAAGGCCCTACTCAAAGAGAAAGGTTATGAGGAGATATCTTTTGGACTTTTGGTAACAATTTTAACTGAACCCCAAAATGCAGCAAAAAGTTATAGGGACCTAACATTAATTACCCGTGATGGGTTTGGACTGATAGTAACAAATTTATCACAATTAGTGCTCGACAGATACTTACGTTTCAACGATATAGTGAAACAGCAGTTGATATGGCTCATTCGAGAAATGATAAAGAATGCAGTGACCAATGTGGATAATTTGGTGTGGAACCTGATGCGACATGCAGCAGGTGGTGATGTATCTTCAAAAAATATTACGCTTATTGAATCACTTCTTGATGTTTTCATAGAGTATAGGAATTGGTTAGAAAAATTCCCTTTCTTAATAGCATCTGTAGTATATACTTATTTAAGATTAATAGAAGATCACAATGCGCCTTACCTAGTGAATTTGCGACAAAAGGAAGTTAATTTTTTAATTAGTATTATGCGAGAACATTTTCATGAGTGCTTGGTCATTGGAAGAGACTTAGTGAGACTACTCCAGAATGTTGCAAGGATACCAGAATTCGACCAGCTCTGGAGAGACATTTTATTAGCACCCAAAACACTATGTCCTTCTTTCAATGGTGTTTTACAACTGTTACAGAATCGAACATCACGCAGGTTCTTACAGTCTCGCTTGACTCCAGAGATGGAAAGAAAGCTTGTGTTTTTGACATCCCAAGTACGATTTGGAAATCACAAGCGATATCAGGATTGGTTTCAACGCCAGTACTTGGCTACACCTGAGTCTCAAAGCCTCCGATGTGATATTATACGCTTTATTGTTGGTGTCATCCATCCAACAAATGAATTACTCTGCTCAGATATAATCCCTCGCTGGGCAGTGATTGGTTGGCTGTTAACAACATGTACATCAAGTGTTGCAGTTTCAAACGCAAAACTAGCGTTGTTTTATGATTGGTTATTTTTTGATAGTGAAAAGGATAACATTATGAATATTGAGCCTGCTATTTTGGTGATGCACCATTCGATGCGTTCCCATCCTGCAGTTTCAGCAACACTTCTGGATTTCCTCTGTAGGATAATATCAAATTTCTACCCGCCTCTAGGAGATAAAGTGAGAGCTGGAATTTTTACCTCTCTCAGACAAATTCTGGATAAAAGAGTACTACCATCACTTCTGCCTTTATTTGATAATTCAAAGTTAGACAGAGAGTTGAGAAATATGGTCCAAGAAACTTTCAGGGAGTTCTGCAGTACAGGCCCTTCAGAATCTTCATCAAAAGAACCTTTCAATATTCAGAATTCTGCCAAATTTGAAGACGTTGACTCTGTGGAGAACCGAATGACAGCAGTTCTGAATAACCACATAATAGATAGTGAACCTGCCTTCAGTGATGACGAGGATGAACCAGGCTTAAGAATTAATACCAGCCTAGAATATGACACCGATGATGACGACATACCATTGTCAAAAGTGAGACTCAAGGAGAAAAGTGATAAGTCTGATGATAGTTTGATAGAGGGGCCAATTGGTGAAACACTGGTGAAACTTCATAACGAAACTAATGCTGATGAGAGAGTTGAGCTGGCAGAAAAGCTGATGGAGCAACTCATTGACTTGGAAGAAGATGATGAGAACCTACCAGCCATTGCCAAATCACTGGTTAACTGTGTCAAGGATGATTTCAAAGGCGATATATTCCCAGATGTGTTGACAGAGGACAACCTCATGGATAGCATAAACTCTCCCCTGTTTACTTTGTTCAAAACATTATATGGTTTCAATAAAGATGAGTTGGGTAAGGAAGTGTTGTATAAAGTTGCTGCAGAAATGCATCCCGAACTACCTAGTTTGGGATACCTGCTTCTCTATTATCTCAAGGTGAAAAAGTGGACTGAAAACAAGAAAGAAGACCACTCTGTGGCGAGTGCACTGAAAATAAGTGTCTACAAAGACTTTTGCCAGAGCATAGAGAAGAAAATTGACATTTGTATTTACGACGATTTGTACGCTTGTCACATAGTAGATACGAAACTAATGATATGGATAGTGCCGGATTTATACAGGGACTTCAAACAACAGACTTTGAACAATGCTCAGGTGTTGAGGGTGATAATTTCTGCGATAGACTCTCGACAGTTGCAGACCTTGACTGGTAAGGTGTTGCAGGGACATCTCGTTATGTTCAAAGCCGAAAACATCAATGCGGTCTTGAAAAATAGTTTGCTGTGGGAGAGCATCGAGCAATTTTTCCTGTGGCAGTTGGTCAATGCCCACGACATCTCCATAGACACTGTCCTGCCTTTGATTACAGAGTTGGATTACGAGCAGCACTCTGAGGCTCTAATGGCTATCACCTTGATGCTCAAGCAAGAGAAACCTAACGCAGATTATATCAAATATTTATTTTCTAGAGACATATGTGATCATGGTGACTTATTTGTGTTTACAATTATTAAATATTGGTGTGATGAGTACATAGACAAAGTTGCTGAACTGATTTCCTCCCTGTTGAGTACGAGGTATCCTTCGACTTCTCCCAACAAGCGAAAACGGTCCAGTAGTAATAAAACTCTGAGTGCGACGGTTCCGAGTGCCGATCAAGTTCTAGGACATTTAGAAAAACTCCGTATTATCTGTGAAAAACATGACTGCATGGCGATTTATACTCTGGACTCTATGCAACGAGCGCTCAGTATTGCCCACAACAACAGCAACGACAGCCAAAGGAAGCAGTTCAGTGAATTGTTCGCGTTGATGGAGGAAGAGGAAGAGATCAGCGCAACGAAGAGGTCTCAAGGGAGGGGCAGGAAACCCGCCAATAAGAACGCCATCGTCAACAAGAGGCAGACTGTGCGAGAGATATCAGATTCTTCTGAGGAAAGCAGCGAGGTATGTTTATTTATCGATCCATCGAATTGTTGTAAACTATGTCAGTTTTTGAAGTTTTTTTTGGAAGATAAGAATATGAGGGTTTCTACCATTGTTTATACATGTTACAAGTGAAATACATTCGTACTTTCACAGGTACATCTTGAAAATATCTGAACCCTTTCTCGGTAGTGTGGAGGGATTCACTTGTTAAAAGATAAGGCCTCGTTAATCCATTGCTCGCACAAGTTTGGACTTCTGAGGGTTGATTTTCTTCAACTGGTTAACAAAAAAAATATTTCAAGCATTTTTTTAAACATGAAAGTGGAGCATTCCTCAAAAAAACTCAATAATTACCTGAAACCAAACTTGCAAGTGTTTTTAGGTTAATGTTTTTCTAATTGAGAATGAAGCTCTGTTGCTGTGTCAATAATGGTTTTCTGTTGAAAAATTTATGCATTTAAATTTCGAGCCACATTTAGTCAAATAATTTCAAAAAATGTTTCGTCTCCTATGTCATTAGTTTTGGCTCTTTAAAATGCATTAGGGCCGTTTTACAGTAGGCTTTTGTTTTTATTTCTTTAGCTACATTATAATGAACCCTATGCCTGTGCTGTGCATTAGGGTGGTTTTATCTCATAGGGTGAAAAAAAAATTTCGGAATTTTTTTGGGGGCACCCCCCTAAAATGGTTCTTTCTATCAGATTTCAGGATTGCCAAAGTTTGAGCACGATTGACAGATGTTAACACGTGCCACTGGGGCCTCAAAGTTTCGAAAATCTCGATTTTTCGGCAGTTTGGGGACTTTGCCGACCCATATCTCTAGAACGGTTTGATATATTCGCCCGTGTCATACATCAAATTGAAGGCGATACGGTTCATAATATTTTATGGGCAATAAAAAATACGTAAGTGGTACTGACTTCGAGATAATGAAGCGGATGACCCTAAAAACGTGACTAGGTACCCCTTAAAGCGAAGATGGAACCTATTGTGAAAAAACCCATTTTCCTTCCTATATTATCAATTTTTGGAATGAAAACAATTATGTATTTGAAAAATCAAGTATAATAAATGTTTTTTTATTCCATTCTTATTTAAATTGTTCAAGGGACTGACATAATATGGTTTTAGAGCTATCTGGATACAGCTGACGGCATCTGCTGACTACTTGGAGAACGTATTGTTTTTGTTGCTCGTCCTTTGTGAGTAATTGGTTGTAATCTGTGATGAGCTTGACTCCTCGCTCTGCCATGTCGTTCACAACTTTCAAGTTCCTTATGATCCTTTGCCCCTCCTGGTAGTTGATGTTCTGCGGCCAAGTTGCAGGATCTTTTTCCAGAAATTCGGTGTTGATGTTCAATCTCTTGAACAACAGGTAAGTCTCACTTGTAATTAGGGCTGGGAGACCTCTTTCTAGGAATTTCGGCAGTTGTTCTTTTTTTAGTTTGGGTCGCATATTTCTGGAGCACTTCTCATTTTCTTCTGCTTGATTTGTTAGGATTTTTGTCGCCATTTGGCTCTTTACGGTATTTTGCACTGTCGGATCAAACAAGGCCAGGGCAACAAGTTCAGGACTAAGATACCACAGGTGATTTATCATTTGGTTAATTCCTTTTTCTGATATTTTTTTGTCAATGCTTTCGTATTTCAATAGATTTTCAATGAGGTCTATGTCTTGTTTTGGTGCCAAACACGCTCTGGGGGCGTTAAACCAGGCTTTACAGTAGACTCGAACGATGAAAACACAAATTGCTTCAAGGGCCTCTTGTTCTTGAGAAGTCAGCTTGAACTGGTCACGGAAGAGTTGTATTTTCAGACAGTGAATAGCTTTTGCCATCCACCGGGCATGGTGTACTGGACCTGGAGACCTGAAGCGCACATCTTTTCCGTCAAGATGGCCAAGATATATCAATGCCAACTGTAACAGCTCTTTGTAGTCGTCTCTTGGCTGGCATTCCATTAGCTTTCTTTGAAGTTCTTCTTTTATATTCTCTACTTCTTCTTTGGGCAGTAGTTTCAAAACATTCTCGCCTACATCGAACTTGGATTTATCAATCGCTGACCATTCTTTTTGAAATCTCTTGAATATGTCTGGTTGAGGTCCCGTTGTGCTCCCAAACTTGCAGTCAAAAACCGCTCTCAACAAGACTTCTAAAACGTGGTGTCGGCACGCTAGGTAAAGGAGCTCTCGACCTAACATCTGCTCCAGGAGATTGCACGCTCCATTGAGTCTCCCAGTATTTGATGCTGTTGTATCGAAGCACATAGCCACGACCGAGCTGGCGAGACCCCATTCCTCTAGACATTCGTACACTGCTAGGGCTTGTTCCGCCCCTGAACTACTGTCAGTTTCAGGAACGCCCAGGAGTTGTTCTTTAGTCCCATGTGATACCAGAACAGCAACCCGTTCTTTCTGCTCTGTTTTGGAGATACCTGGTAGTAGTTTTCCATCCCAGTGCACGCAAACAGCCTCGTTTTGGGGTATCTTATGTCTGTCTTGAATTTGTTCCGTGTATTTTTCACGGTTTATTCTCCGCTGTTCACGGATAACGCTTCTGGAGATCTTATATTCTTGGGGATCCTCTCCGAGAGCTTCTACTGTAGCCAAAATGATACGAGTAGCGTTCCTATCGGACACCTTACAACGGTCCAGCAACAATGACAATTTCATGGTTAGGACCTCTTTGAAGCCACGCTTGATTCTCTTGGGGACAGATGGTCCTTCAGATTCTACGTTCATCTCGAGCTCTTCATAAGGCGTTTCACGTCCTTCTGACGCTTCTGTTGTCTCATCGTCCGTGAGCTCTACCGTCTCTGTGAACAATGAGATGAGACAATAAGTTGATATTGATGGAAATTTCAGCTAGTGATCTTATAAAGTTTGGCTACAAGGAGAATATATTTTTTTTAAATGCTTACCCAAATTTCCCGCTTCAAGTTTTTTGTCCAAGACCTTCCGTTGTTTCTGTAGTAATCTTTCTTCAGCTTGAGCCAACTTCAGGTGAACTTCGAGCATGTGGCCTGGTCTTCCTTTCTGCCTTTGTTTCAACAGAAACCCCTTGTCTTCTTCTGAAGTCATAATCGTCAGGGCATCTTGGTGGGCAATATCGAAGAGATCATCCAACTTTAGGGTAAACTCTTTTACAGAATTTCTTGCACTTTCCGTTTTTCTATCCTTGTACTTTTGCATTTTTCTCCAATCATCGTACAATTTTTTCAGCTTCACTATGACATTTTTCTTTTGTTTTGTAGGAATTCGAGCTTTTGTCCAAAAAACGAAAACCTCGTCAACAGTAGTTCTGGCAGAGTCTCTCACATTTAACTTCACAGTACGCAAATTGTAGAACATAGTAGCTAGAACTTGTCGATTGGAGGGCAGCTTACATCCAGTTATTTGATGAGCTGGATAGTCAATAAGAAAAATTTTGTCTCTAGCTCTACTTCTCATGTTAGATGTAGAAGCCATCACTTTCACGAGAAATAAAATTGTTCAATAGAAGAACGAATAAATGACACAGAATGACACTAACTTAAACAAAGAGTACTTGTTAGTAGGTACCGACCTAATCAAAATGAAAATGTCTTTTGTAGTTAATATTAAGTGTTTTTTTTAACTCGATCACACGAACGTAGAACAAAATACAACTGTCACTGTTCAGCGAATACTTTTGACTGCACTTCTACTTAAAATAACAATAGGTAGTAGGGTAATCCAATACATTTTTCAACGCACACTTGTTTGGTTTTACTTGCAGTATGAGGAAAAAATAGATACATACCTGACATGAAAAATAACATTGTTGTGGGTCTTAAATCAACGGCATACCATTGCAAACATATTTAACTGAAATGGAATTCCAAAGTACAAGTATTTGTCCATAATCAGCGATAATAATACGAATAACGCATCTTAGCTCTCAGGGGTACCTAGTCACGTTTTTAGGGACATTGGCTCTATTATTTCGGTTTCAGTACTAGTTGCGTATTTATTGTGTAGGATATAAAATGTTAAAAACAGTATGGCCTTTAATTTGATGTATGACACGGGCAAATAGCTTTAGCCGTTCCAGAGATATGGCCAACCAAACCCACAAAACAACAAAACGAGCCCAGGCACAACACCAACCAAACAAACAAAACAACACAAAAACATTAGGGGGCCCCCAAAAAAAACCACACAAAAACCACCCTACTGTGCATACATAAATTTCACTTTATGCCCGTAATTTCTTAATAAAATGTTCAATGAAAAATTAAATTTATATCAAGTTAGCGAGACACTTTTCGAAATATGGAAAACTAATGATTCCATAATTTGATGCTATTTTGTTGCTAATTAGTTGCGGAAGAAAAAATTTTTCCGCTCCTTTTTTAAAAAAAATACATGATGTCTCGCTAACTTGACGTCAAGTTAGCAATACAACTTTCTTATTATTCTTATTATGGAGTTTTTCATAATTTTGACTAGACCATCAGATTCCTCTAATTATTTGATAATTAGTTGCGTAGGAAAATCTTTCATTTTATTTTTGTTAAAAAAAAATACATGATGTCTCGCTAACTTGACGTCAAGTTAGCAATACAACTTTTCCATCATTGAGTTTTTCATGGTTTTGACTAGACCATTAGATTCCTCTGATTATTCGCTAATTAGTTGCTGAAGAAAACATTTTCTCGCTCCTTTTTTTAAAAAAATACATGATGTCACGCTAACTTGACGTCAAGTTAGAAATACAACTTTTCAATTCTTGAGTTTTTCATAATTTTGACTAGATTATCAGATTCCTCTAATTATTCGCTAATTAGTTGCAGAGGATAATCTTTCATTTTATTTTCGTTCAAAAAATACATGATGTCTCGCTAACTTGACGTCAACTTAGCAATACAACTTTTATATTATTGAGTTTTTCATAATTTTGACTAGGTATACCATTAGATAGTATAATGGGAGTTTTTAATGAAATCATAAAGATTTCGGATAATTGGTTAAACCGATGTTTAAATTAATTGTGCAATTTCGTCATATGAATTTTTTATCTCTTCAACCAACTACGTGAAATTTTAATCCGACACCACTTTTCGCGAATAATGATAATACCTAAGTATATTTTTTACAATGTACGATCTGTAGCACCAAAACACTGATGATGAGCCAATAAGTTCGAAACTGATCTGCGAGTGTGCCCACCCCAATTATTGAATATGTAATTCAATTCCTTTCCTGGTATTTGCCAGGAAAGAAGTTACTTTCCGATAGTTTGCCCAGTAATCTGTTTTGTAGGTAACCGAGAATGGCCCGGATATATCGTCCAATTTTTCTTATTGTAAAATGTGTATTGTAGTAGTAAGTATATTATTGTCGCCAAAAAAAAGTTTTTTGAGCATCAATTATTGGAAATTTAAAATACCTACTGAAAATACACGTAGAATAGGTACCTCATAATATGATAGCTGCATGAATTTCAACAAATGAAATCAGTAAAGATGGTAAGATATTTTCAAGAAGTGAATAAGTAGGTATGTTGAGGAAAGAAAAGTTATACGTCAAATCCATAATTTCGCTACAATTTCCTGTGTGCCTCCGTAGCGCAGTCTTAATGGAACGGACAATAGTCTTCGTCCCCCTATAGGTATCGATTCGAATCCTGGGTCCAGAACTCTTTTTTTTACTCTTCCTTTTGTAGGTTCTCCTAGTTTTGGGATTTTTAGGAACGTTATACCGTACCTACTTCCCAGTTTCAGCTCTTCAATGAATTTAATTTGTTAGTATCATTGAATTTTTTTGAAAGACTTATTCGAGGAAGGCGGAAAAATTATATGTACCTATAACATGGGTGTAAAGTGCCTTTTCCTCCCTTGACTATCTACCGCTACGCGTCGAGCAGTAAACTTCCTTTTCGGCAGGAAAAGTAGCACTTTGCACCCTTGTTATACAAATCGCTATTATTATCATCAAAAATCATCAGAACTTCGCTCCTATCCAGTATAAAGTAAATGTACAAATTTCAAACAATTGCTACTTTTGCGTGGTATAGCCACGTAGGTGTATAAAATGAAATATTAAAATTACTCCTCATAGAACTCTTAGATTCCATGTATATTTCAGAAAAAAATTAGTGTCTTCAACTAATTAACGAATAATTGCAGATATCTAATGATATACCTAGTCAAAATTATGAAAAACTCAATAATATAAAAGTTGGATTGCTAAGCTGACGTGGAAGTTGGCGAGACATCATATATTTTTACAAACAAAAATAAAATGAAAGAATTTCCTACGCAACTAATTAGCGAATAATTAGAGGAATCTGATGGTCTAGTCAAAATTATGAAAAACTCAATAATAAGAAAGTTGTATTGCTAACTTGACGTCAAGTAAGCATCATGTATTTAAAAAAAAAGTGCGGAAACATGTTTTATTCCGCAACTAATTAGCGCATAATTAGAGGAATCTAATGGTCTAGGTGAAATTATGAAAATCTCTATAATAAAATGTTCTATTGCTAACTTGACGTCAAGTTAGCGAGACATCATGTATTTTTTTAAATTCTGGGAAACATAACAAATTTTTTCTGCCGCAACTAAGTAATTACCAACAAAAAAGCACCAAATTATGGAATATTAGTTTTCCTTATTTCGAAGAGTGCCTCGCTAACTTGATATACATAAAAATGAACCCTTCAGGAATAATAAAAGTGAAAATCTAGGATAGATATGAAAATTGAGAAACAAATCTTCCTATATTTTTACACCACTTATATAAGTAATTGATGTAACTGTAGTTTGATCCTATATGAACATTATCAAACGAATACTTCAAACTGCTTACTGCATCTAGTACTCATTTTATAATGTCCGTACAGAAAGTAACTGCAGTATCGTCAGTTACAAACCTAGTGGTATGAAGATATAGGAAGCTTTATTTCTCAATTTTCATGATGATCTCCTACCACTACTCCACCACCAATTTATTCTTGGGAAAATACTATCACATGCTTGAAAAACACATATTCAATCATGTATCAGTGTAATTTATTTTCTTTTAGATTACGTATACAACATATTTTAAATACAACTTTTCAAAATAATTGCGCAAAATGAAGTAATAAGCGAGTAATTGGTAAGTTTTTTAAGTTTCAATAAAGTTGAAAGCATTCCCCAGTAAGTTATCTCAGAGCAATGGACTGTTCAAAAACATTACCTGTTCCTTGTCTGCACTTGTAAGAGTATATGACAAAGGAAAAGAACATGGTATCAGCCGTAATGAATTCTGGGAAACACAACAAATTCATAATCTATCAAAACCCCCAAATAATAACTGATTAAATTGCCCGATACTTCATGAAAATACATGATGGGATATGTGTGATTTTCGGTAAACAGTTTACAAAACCGCTGCACGTGGTTCACTATACAATAGTTTTTCGGGCGTGTATCACCCTGTTTTGACGATGCAGTTAGTCGCTGCAATTTCTCGCGGCAAAAATAACAAGAATAGCACTGAATTTTACCAAGATGAATTCCTACATTATCACAACTGATATATGATTTCATTCATTTCTATTGATTGATATTATGATAAAATCGCCTTATTACTCAACTTAATTCCTTATGTTTCGAAAAATAATTGAAATGTTGAAATTAACATTCTTTGCAATGATGCCACCACATTTATGTGGTTTGCGGCAACAAAGTCACCAGAGAAATAACTGAGTCGCTGCAAATTATTGCACCAAAAAAAATTAGGCAACTCGAGAAACTTGCATGAATACATGCAGTGTCCTGGAGTAGCAGAGACAAATTTCATCGTCTAAGCAGGCTATTATATATGGTACTAACACGGCACACGACGCGGTTTTGTAAATTATTTAGTGAAAACCACACAGTAAACTGTTATTTTAACTCCTTAATCTATTAGATAAATTATAAATTCTTGTAGTGAATAAATAATACACATCATTACCAACTCGTATATGTGATATTTTGCTTCAGTTGTACTGGTTGCTGAAATTAAAAATTGGATGAAAAAGATATGTCTGTCCCTGCATCAATATGGAATCAAATTGATGAGATGATGCAGGACAGTTTTAGTGTGTTTCTAAATGAGGGTTGTAAATAGACAGGATAAGTTCTTCAACTAAGAGGCTTTTCAAAAGCTCATAACTGTCTAAATCTGTTTTTCCGAAACAGAAAACAGCATTTTCCTTAATAAATGATAAAGAGGTTTTGCAATCAAAGCAAGATTCTTTATGAATATTCTGAAATAAGAAATGAGTCCCATTAGGCTTTGTATCTCTGAAATTAATTAGTGATTTACTACACACTTGACAATTCATGACAAAGTTTTCTTCTCTGAAGAGTTGAATAGATGCAGATTCCTGTTTGTCAGTTTGACTGTTGAATGAAAGCTAATGAAGATTCAGAAAAGAGTTGGCAGTAGAGGTTTATGTAGGAAATTAAAGTTTAGATATTAAAATAATTTTCATTATTCATATTGGCATTATGTATAAGTAATGAGGGAAATGTATTAATTATGTCACTATGTCCATAAGAAAAATGTATGAAAAGACATGACTTGTAAAAAAACTCCCTAATGCCATCTTTCCTATCCATCCCAAATGATATTGATATATGTTTGGCTAACTAGCCTATACCTCTATGAACAATGCTTGTAGCTATTCATTTTGATATTGATGACTTGCCTCACTAATTGAGTGACTGATGATAAATGCTATGTATTCCTCAAAGTCAAATATATTCATTTTAAAAGACCACATCGGTATAAAAATACGTCGAAATGTTGAATACATTATGGACAGCACATGAAATCAATTAGTTAAAATATCAGATTCAGAGTATAATAAAATAAAGAATAATTGTTAAAATATTCATTCGAAGTATAGAACAAGCCACCCCTCAGAAGTTTTGTTAGTGATTTTTTGAATTGGAAATAATTCTTTTGATCTTTTTTGTTCTGAGGACTTTTATTGTAGATCTGAATTCCAATGCCAAGAGGAGAGTTCTGGGTTAATTTCAATCTATTTTGTGGGGTATTTAAAAGATTTTGATTTTGAGTAAAATAATAATTCTTCGACAATGGGTATAACAGGCAACTTCCAATATGTAGAGGCACGTGAGAGATAATACTCGAAGTTTTAGTAATAGAAGTTTGCTCGGTTCAGATTGAGTTTTGCCTAACAAAGCTCTTATACATTTTTTCTAGACAATAAAAAGTGTTTTCACAGGCCTAGACTGCCCTCAGAGTATTATTTCATAAGTGAGTCTTGATTGTATTTCTGCATAATAGAAGTCTTTCAGGCCTTGAATTGTAATAACCTTAGACAAACACTGTATTTGAAATATTTTGATATTCACTATCTTGGTAATGTTATGTGTGTGACTTTCTCAATCCAGTGTATGACTGATTGTCATGCCTAGAAACCTAATGGTATTATTCTGATTTGATGTGATTGGTATTCATCTTCATGGTGATACTTTCAACTTGTTTTTGTTTTGTATGGAAAATAAGGAATTTTGTTTTTGCTCTGCTTATATAAAGTATATTTTTGGAAAACCAATATGCAATATTTGTCATAAGATCCTCAAACGATGATTGGTTCATATCATGTGACTCCTCAGATACGAGAATTGTTAACTCATCAGCATATAAAACAGTCTTAAAATCACCTAAATAATTAACTGTATCTGCCCCTCAGAGAGAGAATAATGTAAGGGCTATAACACTTACTTCCCTGAGGTACTCCCATTTCTACTGGCACAGAACTTGGTTGTATGTACTGATCATTCCATCAGTGTCATCCTTTTTTTTCTTATTGAGGGGGAGTGATTCTCATGTTGATTTAAAAGCATTCCTTTTCTTAGCTTCAGAATTAATAGTATGGCATCTTCGAGGGTCTACACAAAGAATTTCAATTGAACTTAAGGCCATATTTTCGAATTCAAAATCGATTTGCAAGATTTTTAATCATCATGTACACCAGTTTTTGAAACAGCCTTTGCAACTAATCGAAGTATAACCGGAATCTATCAATTAGGTATCAATAAATGCCGCCCATGCGTACATTAGTATTTTTTACATCTACATTTATTCTAAAAAATTTCGTCATTCTCATCCACAATCATTGATGTGTATAATTTCGAGATAGATGATTTCAGTAGATAACTGAAGCTTGTCCTTCCAAACACTGACCTTGTACAACTCAAATATCAATATCAAGTTAAGGAGAAATTCAATC